>PVLD010025783.1:0-23192 GCA_004027595.1 Dinomys branickii
GCCCCTTTAAAGTAACCAATGCCATCTGCTTCTGTAACTGCGCTTGCAAAAACCCCTCCTCCCTTTGTTCTAAAGCATATAAGCCCTGCTTGGGCCCAACTCGGGGCTCTCTGTTCCTGTGTGTTCAGTGAGCCCCACGCATGCCTGGATAATAAAGACCCCTTGCGAATTGCATGAGTGAGTGTCTGTTGGTGTCTTCTATGCGTGGCGGGCATCTGCAATCCCACACAGGGGCTGAATAGTATGAGTTTGATCTACAATGTCCCCCAGTAAGACAAGACATTCAGAGGTGAGGTCTGGCCAGAAGGAGCCAAGTCACCAGGAGTGTGACTTGGTGAGCTCTAGTTCTGGGCTCCTCCCTTCTTTCTCTGCTTCTGGGCTGCTGTGCCGTTTCTGCCTCGCAGCCAAACACAGACTGAACTCACGGAAACTGTGAGCCAAAGTAAGCCTTACCTCCTTTAACTTGATGCCGTCAGGTATTTATTGCCAGCAAAGGGAAAGTTGACTAATACTCTCTTTGGTTTCACTGATCCTCATCTCCATAGGTAGACAGATCATCTTAGTTAGCATAACTTTGGAAGTCTCAATTTCTGCTACTTGTTCTTTTTAAAGTTGTTTTCATTCTAAGGTCACTGCAATTTGGAGTAAATCTGTTAATTTCTCCTGAAAGTCTTGCTGGGAATTTTACTCAATCTAAAGACTTGAAGAAAAACTGACATTTTAACAAATCCTAAAACTTTGATCTATGAATACATATATTAAATTTCTTGTTTTTTTTTTTTTTGATGGTGACGAAATTTACTTGAAAAAGTAAAGAATGAGAGAGAAACTGACTCAAGAGTGAGCGTGGGCCAAGTAAGAGAGACAGAAGTACGTTCTTGAGGACAGAGTGGAGTAACATGAGGAAAGCCACTACAGCCTCTTGCAAGTGTTTATAGATTTCAGGATACAGGTCCTGGAAATGTATTTGTATGCACCTCATTGTTTTGTAGAGTCCTTAAGTTCCTTCACAGAGAAGATCATCCATGGCTGAAACAGATTTCTTCTCTTTTAGTCTATGTCTTTTTATTTTTGCCTCTTACCTTGTTGTATTTGCTAGAAGCTTCAAATAGAAGTGCTTTGCATGGCATTTGCCTTGTTCTAAATGATAAGGGGAACGTTTATAGCCTCTTACCAATGAGTATAACACGAGCCGTTAGCTTTTTAAAGCCGTCCTTCATCAGATTGATGAAATTTCCTCTTCTAGTTGCAGAAAGTTTTTATCATGAAAGGATGCTACATGCAAAGAAGGTAAATGGGTTTGGAGACTGACACTGGAGCACCACAAACTAGCGGTGGCTCCAATTGCAGCTGCTGTTCAGATGTGGTTTCCTAGGCTGAGCAAATTAACACATTTCCTGGTACTTACTATGCAGTAGGGATTTGGCAAATGTCTTCTGCTCTATAACCTATCCACAGGGCCCGCAGAAACAATTTGCTTTCCAATGACAGCACCAGCAGTACACCTTCACTGTCCTATAGCAGGATTCTATTAGCTCTCCAGCCCTGCTTCACAATTTGGTGTACAGGAAGCTTGATCACCTCTGTCTTACTTTTTTTGCTTCTGAGACAAAATACCCAACATCCACAAGTTAAAGGAGGAAAGGTTTATTTTAGCTCATAGTTTGCACAGGTTTCAGTCCATACTCAGCTACTTCCAAGACCGAGTGGTACAGCAGGCAGGAAGAAGTGGTGCCGAGCCCTCTGGACTCATCCCATCAAGGCTGCAGGACCGTTGGATGCTATCACCTATGCCCAGGGTGGACCTTCCCACTGTCCTCACCAGAACTACGTGAAATCCATCAAGAGACTACCAGTAATCACACACACCTAACTCACATTCACACACCCCAAATCCAGCTACCTACAAAAAGCCCCACCTATGAGCATGTGAAGCTTTGAGGCACCTCTACATACTAGCTGCAACACTCTCCCACAAGGTATCACACTAGCCCATTATACTGCTGCTATGCTAACTGAACCAAGTGAGCAAGAAGGAGCCAACACTCTGGATTTGTTAGTAAATGGGCCAGAGGATGGGAAGTTAAATTCTATGAAAATACAAGGTCCCTCCACTTCAGTGAAATTTCCAGGAATCTAGTGGCATGGGACATGCAGAGATATCCCTTCTAAGGTGAAAAGTAAGTTGCTGTATCTGGCTCCCACTACAAAAGTAGCACACAGTCTAGTGAGCCTATATGGATTTTAGAGGCAACACACTGCTCATTTATGTTTCTTAATCCGGCCCATTTACCAAGTGACTTAGAAAGCTCCTAATTTTGAGCAGGGCCCCCCAAAAAAGAAGGCTCTACAATAGGTCCAGGTTGCCATTCAAGCTGCTCTGCCACTGGGGCCATGTGATCTAGCAGATGCAATGTATTTGAAATGTCAGTGGCAGGAAGAGATACTGTTTAGTCTCTGGCAGGTACCCACAGGTGAATCACAGTAGAGACCCTTAACAGCTCCTACGCTAGGTGTGGTAGCACATACCTGTAATCCCAGCACTTGGAAGGCTAAGGAAAGAGGACTGCCATGCATTCCAGGCCAGTCTGCGGCTACCTAGTGAGTTTAAGGGTAGACTGAATGGCACAGTAAGACCATCTTAAAACAAAACAGTTCCTACTGGGCCTTAGTGGAAACTGAACACTTGACCATGGAAAACCTGGTTACCAAGAGACCATAGTTGCCCATCATGCACTGGGTATTCTCTGACCTACCATGTCAAAGTCGGACATGTACAGAAATAGTCATCACTAAATGAAAGTGGTATATATATCATCAAGCAAGAGAAGATCCAGAGGATACAAGTAAGTTATATGAAGAAGTGTCCCACATGCCATGGCTCTTTCCCCTGCTGTATTACCTTCTATACTGTACCTATGGCCTCATGGAGTATACTACATGATCAGCTGACAGAAGACGACTAGGGCCCAGTTTACACATGGTTCTGCATATTATGCACGTACCATCTGCAAAGGCACAGCTGCAGCATTGCAGTCTCTTCCTGGGACATCCCTCAGGGGCAGTGAAGGGAACCCTTCAGAGTTGGCAGAACTTTGGAAAGTGTGCCTGGTACTGTATTTTGTCTGGAAGAAAAAAAATGGCCAGATATGCAACTATGTACTGATTCATGGGTTATCATCAAAGGTTCAGCTGGATAGTCAGGAACTTGGCAAGAACATGACTGAAAAATTGGAGACAAAGGTATTTAGGGAAGGCATATGTAGACAGATCTCTCCATATGGGTAAAGGATATAAAGATATCTGTATCATACATAAACACTCACCAGAAAGTACTCTCAGTAAAAGAGTGTAATGATCAAGTGGATAGGATGACCTGCCCAATGGACTCATGAACAGAGTGGCCATGGCAGCAGGGATACAGGTTATTCATGGGCTGATCTGGCTACCACCACTGCTGAATGCCCAGTATGCCAGCAGCAGAGACCAATGCTGAGACTCCAACATGGCACTATTGCTTGGTGACCAGTTAACTGTAAGGCACTGCTTTAGTCAAGGAAAGGGCAGCTATGTCCTTACTGCCACAGACACTTATTCTGGATATAGATTTACCTTCCCTGTACATAATGTTTATGCCAAAACTACCACCTGTGAACTCACAGACTGCCTCACCCACCATGACTGCATTCCACACAACACTGCCTCTGAGGAAGAAACATTTTACACCCAAAGAGGCAAGGTAATAAGCTCATGCTCATGGAATTCACTGGTCTTACCACATTACTCACTGTCCAGAAGCAGCTGGATTGACAGAAAGGTGGAATACCCTTTTGATAACACAGTTACAAAAGCAGCTAGGTGGCAATAGCATGCCGTGCTGTATATGCTTTGAATTAGTGTCCACTATATGGTACTGTGTCTCCCATAACCAAAGTTCACAGACCCACATGGAAATGGGAATAGCAAAAGTTTTGATTATTCCCGAGACTGTATGCTCTATTGGCTTAGAAGTCTCAGTACAATAGGGAGGACAGTTTGTATCAAGAGGCATAATGATGCCCCTGGTCATTTTGAGCTCTTCTTGCTCTGAGTAAACAAGCAAAAAAGGGAGTTGCAGTGCTGGCTGAAGCCAACCTGTGAAGTCCCCTGTGACTGACCCAGACCACCAAGGGGAAACTGGACTACTACTCCACAATGGTGGAAAGGAAGAATACATATGGAGTGCAGGAGATCCCTTAGGGCACCCCTTAGTATTACCACACCGTTTGAAAGCTTAATGGGAAACTACAACAACCCAACCCAGGCAGGATGACAAAAAGAATGAAAGTATGAGTTATCCCACTGACAAAAAACCAAGCTTGCTGAAATGCTTGTTGAAGATCAAGAGAATATAAAATGGGTAGTAGGAAAAGTTATAAATACCAGTTATGACCCTGTGATCAGCTACAGAAACAAGGAGTGTAATTGGTCTATTATGCCTCTTATATAACAGTGTTGACATACTTAATACTGGTTCATTACTATTGTTAACTATGTTATAATGTTCAAGTTATAGAATGTTAGGAGTAAACATCACCAGAAGAAAAACTTGCCTTCACTAATGTGCTTCCATTTGTACACAGGACAGTGTGCCACATTAGATGTAACTATGAGCTTGTTTTTGTATCTGGAGATTATAAGGATGGTTTAAGGAAATGTGTCTGGTAGTCAAGTTGACAAGGGGTGAATTACAATGGTTGACTGTTGTGTAGACTTGAGTAAGACACGCTCAGCTGACTGGGTTGGCACAGTTCTGGGTGTCACTGTCACCAATCAATAAGCGTATAGCCTGAAGAGAATAAAAAAAGGACAAAAGGAAGGCTTGCTTCTGTTTCTTTGGAGGAGCTCCAGTCCCCTGCGCTTTGGATGTCTGTCTCCTGGCTTCCAGGATAGACCCATCAGTCTTGTAGCACAGATTCTTTGGTTCCCTGACACAAATGAACACGGGACTCTACAGTGAGCTCCAGGCCTCTGACTTTTGAATGTAATCTTCACATTTCCAGTGCAGAGCCTTTGTGCAACTTTCCAGACCTGGCCCGGAAGGTAGTGATTGAAAGCCTACCACCTTGTAAATCAATCAATCAACCTGTCTGTCTTACATAGACATGCTATGTAACTTCCCATAGTGAATGTAATCATTACCTACTGCAAACATATACAAAGAAAAAGAGAAGAAAAAGGTGAAAGAAATCAGACACGTAAGTTTAAATATTACATGGTATTTTTTATATGACACACCCAAAGCATAAATAATTTAAAAAGAAAAATAAAAAAGATAATAGGAAACATGGAGATAGATGTTTTGTCAATTGGAAGAGGATCTAGAAACAGGGAGAAGTGGAGGGAAACATGAAATAAAGAATTAAGATGTGCTACATGCATGCACCACTCTCTATCATGATGTAATTGTTATGTACTGCAACATGTGCTAATAAGCTTACTTCTAGTAGAGGCCCCTCCCCCTTTATTTCTTTATCTTAAATGACAGTATAAACAAGAAAGGTAGGGTGAATGCTAAAATCGTTATCATTTTTCAAAATAATAAGCTGGAACCTTAAATACTCTCCAAAATGACCAATATTATTTTTATCATTATACATTTGTACTTAAAGACATTCTTGATGTGTTTACATCTATTATCCCTTGATCTATAGCCAGTAAGAAGCGTTTTCATGCAGGTGCCTGTGTCTTAACTACCACATCATCTTTTGATTACCTTTTTCTTTCTGATATAACAGGATAATCAAAGCTCACTTATGTAGATATAAAGTTACTTATGTATACATTTCTCTCCCTGGCACTCGAACATCTGTTTCTCCAAAAAGCCATTTTACTAGAACATAGTATAGAAAGATCATAATCTAGGTCTTTTTCTGTTTCGTTTTATTTTGCTTTGTTTTGTTTTGCTTTACTTTGTTTTGTTTTGTTTGAGACAGGGTCTCGCTATGTAGTTCAGACTGGCCTTGAGCTCACTTTGTAGCCCTGGCTGGTCTCGAACTCACAACGATCCCCCTGCCTCAGCCTCCCAAGTGCTGGGATTATAGGCATGCACCACCACGCCCGGCTTAGGTCTTTTTAACAGACTCAGAAAATATCCTGTTGTTTTATTTTTTTTTTTGAGATGATCTCACTACAAAGGTCAGGGATGGTCTTTAAGTTATTGTGTAGCCCAGGCTCACCTGAAACTAGCACTGATCTTCTTGCCTCAGCCTTCCAAATGCTGGAACTATGGGCATGTGCCACCATGCACAGAGGAATGATTTTTTAAAGAAAAAATATATTAAGGAGTCATTCTAGTATTTCCAACTCCAATTAAAATATTTCCAGAACATTACAAATATTAAACTACGATTACCTAAAATAATTTTTTTGTAATTTTTCTTGTCTTTAGAATCAAATTATGATGTTTAAATTATTTGGAAGAATTTTTCTCTGTAAGGCTATAATGCTAATTGAAGACAAATTTACATGAATTTGTTTCAACTCTGCTTTTCTATGTTTGTCTTATTAAAAATGGGGAGATGGATAACAGCAAAATAAATTATATCCATTGAATTCTTCTCCCAAACAGAAACTTAGTTGGGGGTAGGCAGGGCAAGGGAGGTCCTGCACAGTAAGATAACCAAAGTATGCTGTGTTAACAAAAAGGCTTACAAAGGGGGAAATCAAGACAACTATACACACAAAAAGGTCTGTTGGTAGAGGTTTCCAAAAGAGAAAAAACACAAGATCTATCTAAATGAGTGCAGCTTCTAATCTTGTCTTCTCATTCCCCCGCCACCTCCTACTTTTAGCTGCATTCATATTTGACCGCTGGGCTTTCTACACATAGTGGGATTACCTCCCTTTAGAGAAGAATACCTAGCATAGCTTGGTTTTTGAGTTCTCTGAGTAGTACTCCCTTGCTAATACCAGGGTAGACCTGATGGTGCAGCTAATTTATCTCCCACTTGCATTTTGGAATTAAGAGCTATGATATAAAAAAGAATTTGACTAGCTTTATCACTGGTTCCTGTAAATCATTAAAACTGAGTGATTGGGAGGCTGAGGCAGGAGGATTCTTACAAGTTTGACACCAGCCTCGGCTACAAAGTGAGCTCAAGACCAGCCTGAGCTGCATAGCTAGACCCTGTCTCAAAAAGACCAAAAAACAACAAAAAAAAAAGAACACCAAAATACAAAAACTGAGTGGTCACATTCTTTGTTATTTATGAGCACTGTAGATCACATTTAAGGCTTCCCCCCCCGCCCCCAATGAATTTACACTAAGAAGATAAATCAGGAGGAATGGTGGCAGGCAATTCCAGAAAAATCAACCCTGTGACTGGAGGGATGGGTTTTTTAATCATATGACATCATCACAACTTTCGAACCTTAGAAGGGCTAGAGACTGAGTTCAATCATATAATCAATGATTCAGGGCTGGGGATATAGCTCAGTGGCATAAGCACCTGCCTGGTAAGCACAACATCCTGAGTTTGATCCCCGGTACCGCAAAAAAAAAAACAATGATTCTATCAAGTATGCCCATGTAACAAAACCTCGATAAAATTCTAACATTAAAGCATGGTTTCCTGATTGCAGAGCATATAGCAATGTCAAAAGAATGGTACACTCTTGATTCCACATTTTTAAAGCACACAAAAACTATGTTTAGAACACTCTAAATCTAATTCTATACTTCATTTGGCTAGTTTTGATTTGTATGTCTTACAATAAAATTACAACTGTAAATACAGCATTCTTCTGAGTTCTTAGCTGTTCTGTGAAGTACTGAACGTGAGAGGTTCAGAAGAAAGACCTGAATTTGTACCCAGATGGTCAGAAGTGTAAGTGTGATCTCTGAGCTTGTAAGCCAGTATTTGAGGGCGTCTTATGAAGGACTATGCCTAAAGTTGACCAGTATGATACTAACTCTGCATGCTTAGCATCAGTCAGTACTGCAGCATACCAATAGGAATACCTTAAAATATACTCTAGCTTGTTGTACATGTTGTATGTTCATTTGTTGTTGCATTAATGTAGGTGATCTATTTTTGGGAAACATTTTGGAAATTCAAACTGCCACTATCATACTGTTCCCAGATCTTCTTTAGGATTTAAGTTAATGCACTATATCATGTTTCCTCTTCCTCATACACATTTTAGTATGTACTGTTTCACAGTAGGATATTAACGTAAGATTACATTACCAAGATTATAAAGCCTTTTGTTAACTTTAAAGAGTTTATTTGAGTACATGATGATTCACACACTGACCAACACCAAACCCCGTAGTCTGACTCTTCAGACTTAGCCAAGATCTTAGCCTCTTCTTAGGCTGAAAAGCAATAGCAGTGACTCTTACACAGCACTCAAGTATTTCAACTATTATTCATTAAATTTGTAAATGAAATAACACAATAATGATCACAGTGGTAACACTTGGTATTTCCAAACTGTCTAGAGGATAAAATCTCAAAACAAAAATAAAGGATAACAATCTTACCTCTATGATACGCAGCTGTGAAGACGCAGCCATATAATCAGATTCTAATTTGTTCTTCTCAGAGATCACTGTAGTATTTTGAAGAATTAAATCTACTTTTTGTATATGCAAAGAAGTACAAATCTAGGAATAAAACCCCTAATAGTTTAGTTTTTATGTTTTAGAGCTATAAAAAAACCAGTTTTTTTTTCATAGAGTACCAAAAATTAACGTTTTTACTGTGACTAATAATTCTCAAATAGTTCTTTTAAGAAAAACCTTTCAAAAGTATTTTCCTATGTATTTAAGGACATCCAGAGTAAAATAACTTAGTGAGTGCTTTCAACCTATTTCTTACCTACAGAGAAAATGTTACCCACATTAGCTGTGACTGATGTGCTCTTGCTTACACAGCTAAAAAAGCAGAAAAGCTTAACTAAGACGTTCCCTCCAATAAAGTCCTCTAAAAATTTTATTTTCTTCTCTTAATAACTTTTTAAGAAATGGCTACAATTAAGAAATGCCACCAGCCATGGTAGTGCACACCTATAATCCCAGCACTCAGGAGGCTGAAGCAGGAGTATTGTTGTCAGTTCGAGACCAGCGTGGGCTACAAAGTAAGCTCAAGGCCAGCCTGAACTGCATAGCGAGACCCTGTCTCAAAAAGACAAGAAAAAAAAAAAGGAAAAAGAAAAGAAACAAACTGCCTTACCTTTACTAGGTTTGTTAATTCAGTAACAAGTTTTGCTTTTTGAACATTTATTTCTTTGATTTTGTTATTTGCTTTTCGTTCTTCCTCTTCAAGGTTGCAAGTATCTTGTTCCATCAGCTTTAAACTGTGTGACACAGAATGATGTAGAATCAGTTAAACACAAGGAATGAACGAAGCCTTTGGTCCACTGCAGTGTTCTGAGCTATATTCAGCAATGCTGTTATATTAAACAATCATATGCAATCAATCATGATCAAAAAGTCCTTTTTTCAAAAATACTATGTGCAGGGCTGGGGATATAGCTCAGTGGAATAAGCACCTGCTTGGCAAGCGCAAGGTCCTGAGTTCAATCCCTGGTACCACCAAAAAAAAAAAAAAAAAAAATACAAAGCAAGAACCAGTTTGAAAAATACTATGTGCCCAGCATGGTTTGGTAATGGTTGAGGCTCTGCAGTCAGAAAGGTAGCTTTGGAAAAAAAAAAAAAAGGTGCCTTTGATTTTGCTACACATTAAGCAGTAGAACTTTGGCCAAGTTGTTCTTCTGAGCTTCAGTTTCATCTATAAGTTGCAAATAATAATAGTAATTTTCTTGTAGGATGGTAGAGAAGATTCTAAAGGGTAATACATGCAACACACTTAGTATAGTACTTGGTCCATAACTAATTATTATTGTTTACAAAGAAGCCAAGGCTCAGAAAAGTAAAGTATATCACCTAAGAGCCAACATATTAAAAGTTAAGGTATGTTTAGCACCAAGTTTCATGTCCTTTCTGTTACAAAGAAAAATAATAAGAAACACAAATTAACAAGTAGAATAGCTGTTATACAGGGTCCTGAATGATACAAGAAAGAGTATAGTGAGGAGGGAAACAAAATTCTGAATACTCATGAAAGCTAGTCTAAAGAATGTTTAATTAAATTTTACATAGTAATGGTAGGAAGCATAATTCTTAAATAGAGCAGGAATATGTAAAGAAGAGAGATAGTTAAAATAGCGTTTGGGATGAACTGAATGGGGAGGGAACTAGTCAGAAAGAGACCATTAATGAGGTCACCACTGGTAGACCAAACCGAATAAAGGTAAAAATCAAACAGTGGGTTAGTAACAGATATTAAAGTCATTTTACTGAGGGAAAAAAAAAATCATTACTTTATGAAGATGAAGTTAGCTTTTGGACAATGGGTCCAATGTCCTATGTAGCAGTCACACAATAAAGGTTAGGTGCTTAAAGCTGAAAAAAATTGTATGGAATCTAAATTAAATGTATTTTGCAGTGAGCTATAAAGGTGCATTATTATTATTATTTTTTTTTTTTGGCAGTACTGGGGATCGAACTCAGGATCCTGCACTTGCTAGGCAGGCGCTTATTCCACTGAGCTATATCCCCAGCCCCTGCATTATTAATTTTTGAATTAAAAGTTAATGGCCAATTATTTGCTTTTAGAAGAATTAGAAATAAAGAGCAAACTTTCCTAATACACTTCAAATATATCATTCAATTTATGGATATATTTAGGAGCACAAATTATAGGTAAAAATAAACACACCTTACCTAAGGCAATAAGCTGCCATTTATTACACAAGATTTACTATGTCACTAATCTCTGCATCCTTATTCTAAGGGGAAGAAGTGAGAACAACAATAACCAGAAAGTCTAGGCTGTAACATGGTAGGATAGAGGGAAAACCCTAAATGAATGCCACGTTCCTATTCCCTAGTCTTAACACCCTAACGATTTTTAACCTATCATAATATTGCAGTTTTTGCAAAAGATCTAAACACAAAGTCACTTATTATCAATTCTGTGAATGGTTACCTGAGCTCCCATAATAGGCTACTAATTTCCCCTCTTGGGAAGACTTCTGACGATATTCACATTTAGTGAAGAATCCTGTACAGTATGTGGTCACAATAGCCAAGCAGACTTAATCCTAATTGTAACAAGGGAGAATGCAACAGAGGGAATGAGATAAGCCCCCCAGGTACCCATTTTATTTTGTGAAAATCATCAAAGCCTCTTTCTTTCCTTTTACTCTCAGGATTGGTTAAAAAAAAAAAAAAAAACTGCTGAATTTGACCATTTTTCTGCCTATACCTTCTGCTTACCTTACCTACCGCTATGAATTTAATGAATATATAAATGTGGTCCAAAGTCTCCTGCAGATGCCTACAATTACCTCAAGCACCTGTGAGGTCAAAATCATTTTCATGGTAATAAGATGCCACTGTCCTTCTCAGTGTAGACAGCTACACTGTACACTGTACAAAAGTAGTAAGTAACAATATGAGTGCTTTAAAATCAACCAGGACAGTGAAAGTATACTGTCATTAGATTTGTCACTGTCATGTACTGAAAAGCTTTTTAAAATGCCAGATTTACTAAAGAATGTTCTTAATGAAGCAATCAATGTCAATTTTAATAAATCTCAAATTTTGAATATATATCTCTTTAATACTCTGTGTGGTGAAATAGGAAGTACATAATACAAAGTTTCTGCTGCATAAAAAAGTTCAGCAGTAACTGAGTTTGGAGCTGGTAGAATGCAAACTATGCTCATCTAGATTTGACTATTTGGCCATTTCTCTTTCTCCAAAAAGGCACAAAGTGAGCCTGTCATTTTAAGGAAAATAAATGACAGTATTTGTTGCCAATAATAAAATTAAAGCTTTCAAATGAAAATTAGAATTTTGGAGAATGTGTATCTATCACTAAGAGCTTGACAGCTTCCCAATTCTCAAGGCATCGGAGAGATTACTGTCATCTTTTCTTTGACATTATATAATAAAGTGCATCAGTACTATGAACTAATACTTTTTAATGGTCAAAGCATGATTTAACAAAATGATTCATGAGAAAAATACTCATTTAAAGTGCAGTGGACCTTAATGTAACAGAGTATACAATTTCACTGATGCAATTTCATTCTACATTATAATTAAATTTCAAAATACTACACTTCAGTAAGTTCTACTGTAATATTAAAGAACACCCAAGCTGGGTGGGGTGGTGGTGACTGCCTATAATCCCAGCACTCAGAAGACTGAGATGGGGGATCAGAGGTGAGGACAGCCTGGCCAGAGTGAGTTCAAGGCCAGCATGAACTACACACCAAGACTCAAAAAACCAAAAAAGCCTCACAATTAGTATATATTAAGATACTCCCTTTCCAAATTACAGATCTGTGCAAGGCCTTACTTTCTTCTCTCACAGACTGAATACAGAAGCAAATAGGAAAAACATAACTGATTTCAACTAAAGAGATTTGACAAATATAAAACAATGTCAATCTCACTAAATGCACTTTATTAGGAAAAGCTTTTTTTAAATCTATTTTACTGTCCTCTACCTACATTAATGAGACTGAATCCAGGGCCAGAAAAATGCAAGGCGAAGTGCTCAATCGCTGAACTATATTCCCAAGCTTTAAAATTTACTTGTATTCTGTGAACCTAATCAATCACTCTACCTGATCTATCCAACCTATCTGTCTGGTTTTTTCAGACAGGATATTATAATGCAGTACTGTAAGGCAGAGTCTTAAGCTTGTTATACAGCCCAGGTTGGTACTGAACACCTTAATCCCTTTGCCTCGGTTTCACAAGTTTCATTTTATTTTGAGACAAGGTCTTGCTATTGCCCAGGCTGGACTTAAACCTGTGATTCTCTGCCTCAGATTCCTAAATAGCTGGGAATATAGTCACTGCACCTGACTTAGAAAGTATGTTATTTTTTAATAAACATTTTATATTAGCATGTGAGTAGTTTATTTTTAAATGAATCAATAAATGTTAAAACATTCTCAGTTGTTTCTTGAACTACTACTTGTTAAGTAGTTCATTCAGGCTGGTCTTGAACTTGCAGTGATTCTCCTGCCTTGGGCTCCTAAAGGCTGGGGTCATAGGTTGTGTGCCCCCATGCCCAGCTAACACGGTAAATCCCAATAACAATATGTACTCCATAAAAACTAAACTCCTTCAGGGTCCTCATTTTAAAGCATTTAAATGAGTCCAGGGACTAGAACAGAGAAACTGACAACACTTAAGATTTATCTTCCCTTGCACTATGGATCAAATTATATGTTGAGCAGTAAAGCTAAAACTTTGGAGAGGAATGACTACAAAATGTGCTTGTGAGAACTGTGCGGTCAGCACAGTGTACCCAGTAATCTCCCAAGTGGCTCTTGTTCCCTGATCCCCCTGCCCCCAAAAGGCTAAAAATACCTTCCCAGTTTGGAACAGATTTTTTGTTCCAGTTGTCTTTTCTTGGTTTTTCTTTCAAGAAGCTCCTTCTTCTTCTGTCTAAGTTCATGGTCTGTGTGTTCTAGATGTCTGTTTGTGTCACGTAAGGCAATCAATCCCGAATCGACCGCTTCCAATTTTCTATTAATATCCTACGGCATATTCAAAATTGTTAATGTTTTTATAAAATTCTCAAGTATTAAAAATTGTTTATTTTCTATGAATCAAATAATTAACCAACCTTTAGCTGCTCTTCTAACTGTCTTCTCTGTTCTAGATCCACAGTGACTGTGAGAAACTGGGCTACTTTGAGTGATGTGTTACTAGAAATAATTTTGTTTGAATAAACAGAAGTTTTCAGCACATATTTTTCATCTGCTGTATAAACTTGTTTTAATTGGGTTTCCTGAATTACCTACAATGTAAAGCAAGAATGCATGAACATTTAATAAAAATTATGATACACATTTTAAAGGAAGGGCTGAAGAGTAAAAATACAAACCAAGAACATTTTCGAAGATAATATACTACATATACTTCCTTTAGTTTAACCTACTCGATAACAATTTTAAAAAGGTAGGTATTAAATTTCAGGTTATTCTTTTGGAAACCAGCATGATGAAAGACTGAGAACAAAATTAAACCACTCCCAAAGGTGCTACACTTGTTCATGAGCTACCTGGGGCTCTGCGTACCTAATGGAAGACAGCAGAAGCCAGGTGCCCAGCAGATGGACTGCTGACCTAGGTTAAGTCACTCACACTGTTCTCCTTGGTTATATCATTAAACTGTAATTATGAAAGCATCTTAATCATTTTCAGAGATTTCAAAGATTTTTAAAATTTTCTGAGATCTTTTCTTTCCAGAATTTATACAAGGAGTTTCATAAGCTAATGGATTCTAAACACCTTAACGAATATTACATTTGTATCTGTGTATTTATTTAGAGTAGCTGCTATGCTGGGTGTGGTAGAGCACACTTATAATACTAGCACTCTGGGAGCCTGAGGCAGGAGGAATCAAGTTTAAACTCCACATGGACAACTTAGCAACTAAGTGAGATATTGTCTCAAAATAATAACATGAAAACGTCTGGGGATATAGTGTAGAGACCCTGGGTTAAATCCCTGGTACTGAAAAAACAAAAAAACAAACCAAGAGTGGCTACTGTGACACATTTTTCCCAATCTCTAAAAATTCATAACCAGTATTACTGGGGCTTAAGAAATGGGATGAGATCTATTTTTGTGTTTTTCTTTTGCAGTTCTAGGGAACTGAACCAGGACTTTGTACAAGCTGGATAAGCACTCCATTACTGAGCAACAACCATAGTACTTTTAAAATTATTTTTATATTTTTTTAAAATTTTGAGAGAAGAGTCTCACTAAAAGTTTCCCAGCCTGGCCTTCAACGTGCAATCCTCCTGCCTCAGCCTCCCAACTAGTTGGAATTGAAGAGAAGAACTATTTGAGCACACTTAATCAGCAAAGTATAATCTGCCACCCTAAGTGCTAAGTAATATAGAATAAAGAAAAAAAGCCTACATGAGCCTATTCAAGTTTCACAAAAGTAAGTTTTAAATGGGATCTAAATCACAAAGACAGTGAGGGAAGGGCATTCCCAACAAAGACATCTCAAGCTAGGGAATTTAGCACATAATTCAGCCCAAGGGGAATTTAAAAAATTAATGAACAAATAATTCTGTAAACAGTGCTATTATCACTCACAGAACCTCAAATGTTGACTTAATCATACATCATATACTAAAAAATACATTTTTATTTTAGGGAAGAAATATAGCAATTACTTCCATTATCTAAATATAAAACAAACAGAAGGACTGAGGATATAATCAAGTCCCTCAACACAAGTCTGTATATAGTCTGTATATTCTGAAAGAGCCAGGATAACACTGGGCTGTCAAGTGTTCAAAATACTTTTTTAGTGTGGTTTTACTATGTGTATACTTGGGGAAAATGTCTCCTCAAAGTATTTTTACACAACCACAGCACTGGGATTGGGCATCAGGATAATCAGATTTAAGTTTATCTAAAGCTTTAAAGTTATTGTTCTCTTTTCTAAACTTTGCTGAAGACACAGAAGTCTATTAACTTGGAGGGCTCTATTTTTGGTTTCCACAAGTGAACTAGATAATAGGATAATTTTAATCAATGATAAAAGCAATTTGCTATAAGTAATTTACATTAACAAAATAGTTTTGTATCTTCTGCTTGTGAAGAGAACCCCGATGAATGCTCTTAGGAATACTTGTATAATGGTTTTGGAAAAAAAAAAAGCTGGGCATGATGGTCCAGGCCTTTATTCCTAACACTCTGGAAGGCTGAGGTAGGAGGATCATAAATTTAAGCACAAACTGGGCATGGTACACATGCCTGTAATCCCAGCACTTAGGAGGCTGAGGCAGGAGGATCGCTCCAAATCCGAGACTACCCTGGGCTATACAGTGAGTTCTGGGGCAGCCTGAACTATACAGTGAGATCCTATCACAAAAAACAAACCATCACCACCAATAACAACAACAAACTCCAACAAAACAATTCAATAGTCTGAGCAGTTAAAAAAAAAAAAAAGAGTAACATTGCTCAGGTTCAATTCCCAGTACCGCTAAATAAATGAATGCACAAATTCAGCACTGTAAATAGCAGTTAGGTCTATAATTGCTTCCAAGGAATTTATATGCAGTATTAATACAGAGGTTTGGTGTGTTATGGAAAAACCTGTTGTAGGAGAGTTCTGTTTCTGCCTTTGCTAGAGGTTCAGAGACAGAGATTACTTGCATTAAAAAAAATTCCAAATAAAATTTGCATAATATAAGAACTAAGAGTTTCTATGGTTATACTTGCCAAGAAAATATGACTCCATGAAAAACAGTTATTTATATATTGCAATAATATTAACTATAAGCTTTAAGAAGGAGAGGATCACAAATATTTCTTTACCCCAGCTTTACCATTCTCAAGTAATTTGAAAAATAACCTAGAATATAAGAATTAGTATGCGTGCTACCGAAGCGAGCACTAGAATACAAGAATTAAATGATCAGTACATCAGTAATATAGTATTAGTATATTAATGTTTGAACATAAGTTTATCCAGCAAGGCAGAATAACAGTATCCAAGTGTCTCTTTGGTTTTAATTTTATTCAATTGCCCTAAAAGTTTAAGTATTTTCTTATTGTAGTTAAAGTTATCAATTTTTCACAAAGAGTTAGTAGCCACATTTTTATATATTAAAAGTGTTAAATACAGCCGGGCATAGTGGCGCACGCCTGTAATCCTAGCACTCGGGGGGCTGAGGCAGAAGGATCACTGTGAGTTCAAGGCCAACATGGACTACAGTGAGTTCAAGGCCAGCCTGAATTGAAAAGTGAAACCCTGTCTCAAGAAGACCAAAAAAAAAAAAAAAAAAGTTAAGTAAAAATATAATATCTGCATGCTTAAAAAACAGTAATACACTTAAATTTTTGATATACTTTTTGCTTTACTTTGAAAGAAATTTTAATCAAACTATGTTCAGTAAGAATTCAGTACTTTCTTACCCGCTCAATTCTTTCTCTGGTTTTTTCAGTTCCTACAGGAACTTCATGAATGCGATACTGGAAGCAAAGGTAATTCATGACGGGCTCAGGTGCATCAAATAATTCTCGCAAATAAGAGAAAAATCCATACTGTCTGGAAAAAAAAGTATTGATTTGATTTTTTTCTTAAAACAACATTTAAAAAATCTGTGACAATCAGTCAAGAAACAATAAGTAAAATATAAATTATTTTAACGATATAGGAAAAGTTTTGCTTTTACTTTTTAAAATAACTTTTATTATTTACTTCCTTGTCAGAAGCTTGAACTTTTTATGATAAACTACTGAATTATTCTTATTTGTTCTGTTCTTGTATTAAGAATATCTATTTAGCCTCAGAATTAAGATATTTATAATTGTTTATAATTGCAACTTTTACATTTAGTCCTTCCAGAACTTTTTTTCTTCCTTTTGGAAACAGGGTCTCCCTATGCAGTTCTGGCTGGCCTTGAGCTCACTTTGTAGCCCAGGCTGGTCTCAAACTCACAAAGATCCTCCTGCCTCAGCCTCTCAAGTGCTGGGATTACAGGCGTGCGCCACCACACCTGGCTGAGAAATTATTTTACATTATAAAGTAATGATCTGTGTTTTATGTTCCCATTATTTTAGTATCTTTTATAAAATAGTTCAATATTGTACTGATCTGAAATTATCATGTGGTAACTACACCATGTGTTGTGCTCCTGAGCCTAAATTTTTCCTATTTTAGACTTCAGCAGGGATCCTAAAGAGAATAATACAGCTAACACACATTGTTCAACAAAGAGGTAAGTAAAAAATATTTAAGATTACTAAATATTCAAATTAGTTATGGTGTTTTGAAGACTTACCTTAATTCATTTAGAGATTTTAAAGGTTGTTTCTCTGCATAGGTCATCTTGGGAGCAATAACAGCATTGACTCTTAGCTTTTTACTGTCACGAACCTGATTATAGGGAAAGAATGTATTATTTTAATTACCACATATTCTCAACTGAGGTGTTGTTTCAAGTTACCATATTTCTTCTGGCATCTATGGGATAATCAGAAGTTCAAACAGTAGATATGTAATGATACTTAGAAGAATTTCTTTACTGTGGTAATGATACTGCAGTTGTTTTTACACAAAGTCTACTTCTTTTATAGATATATATTGAAAAGTGAAATAGAATGTCTGAGACTTGCTTCAAAGTAATACAGGAGAACAGTTACACTTCCATTAGTGGCAAATTATCTTCTATCAAGTTAACTTTTCTACTAATAATGATTAAAAACACTGGGCAAACTTTAAAAAAAATTATCTGAAGGCCCTAGAAAACCAAAAGCTGGAGGTAAGCTGACACTGGAAAGAGAGTAACACTAGGTTAAATCTGTGTTTTGTGTCTTGTGGCTCGAATGCTTCCCAGTGTGGAGAGCAGGAACAGGAATGGAACTCCGGTGTGAAGCAGCAGCAGTCTGGCATCACGAAGGCCAGTATGGAGTCTGGGGCGCCAAGAACGGCAGCACAGTGAGAGGGTAAATCTGAGAAGGCGTGGCAAAGTGTGAAGTCTCACAATCTGCTTGTAAATCCCTATTTAAATCCTCTATAAAGAAAATTGTGGAGAGTAGTTTGGCTGACTCTCAAGCTACAAGAACTCGGAAAAACGTCAAGAAGTGAAAGAAAACAACCAACAAAAGGCTGAGAAAATGAAACAGCTTTCAATTGCTATCCACTGTGAAGATACAGTTTAAAGTTTAAATCCAGCTAATTTAACAACTTTCTGAACTTTTTAGAAGGAGATGACTGAACCCACTTTCCACAGTGTATTAGCCATGATTACAGTACACAGTAAGTAGCCACTAGCTCTGAGAATAAAGCACCACTGCAGTCAACAGAAAAAGCAGTCTAGACACAAGACACCACATTACAAAGACTCAAACGTTGGAATTAACAGCAGGAACCTTGAAGTGGTTACCAAGTATGCTCAAGAAAACTACATCACAATGAACGCACACAGGGAGAATCTCAACAGCAAAAAGAAAAAACAAAATGAGAAGCTGGAATTCTAGAAGCAAAATATGTAGCATATGAAATGAAAAATTCACTGATGAGCTTCACACTGAAAGATCCAAGAAACATTAGAAAGATAATATTATGAAAAACTTGCCAAAACATTTAGATAAACTAGAAAAACCCCTTAAAAGTAAATTTGATGGGGGCTGGGGATATAGCTCAGTGGCATAAGTGCCTGTTTGGCAAACACAAGGTCTTGAGTTTGATTCCTGATACCAAAACAAACAAATAAATTTGATGAAACAATATAACAGGAAGTTTGGAATAGTGAATTTATACCTATTACTGAAACTGAATATGCTATGGGAAAAAAAATTCTAAAGCAAACTCCAAACTCAGATGTTTTCACCAGTAAGTTTCCTAAAATAGGTAAGGAAGCAACAGTATCAAAATTTAAAATCATTTTATACTACATAAGCCTGACACATAAATCTGACAAAAATGTTACAAAGACTACACACTACTACTTCCCATAACCACACACAGAATGTAGCAATATAAGAATATGTTATATAACCAAGCAGAGTTTTTTTTTTATAAGGAATGTCAGACTGATATAACAAAAGAAAAAAAAAGGTGTAACAATTCTGGACTTAAAATTATATTACAAAGGTCTAATGGTAAAAACAGCATAGTACTGGCACAAAATCAGACTTGTAGATCAATAGAACAGAATGCAGGATGCACAAACTCCAAGCACATTCAGCTGCCTGAGATTTGACAAAGGGGCCAAAGATCTACACTGGAAGGAAAATAACGTCTAACCAATGGTGCTGTGAAAACTGGCTATCCACATCCAGAACATTGAATCTAGAGCCAAATGTCTCACCATGTACTAAACTACCATCAACACAGAAAATTTGCTGGACGATAAAATAGGCAAAACTCTTGATGACATAGGCAAAGGCAAGACTTTCTGAACAGAACCTCAGCTGCACAAGAGATAACACCAATAATCAACAAATGGGATCATATCAAATTAAAAATCTTCTGCACAGCCAAAGGAATAACCAACAGAATGAAGAAGACAGACAGCCTACAGAATGGGTAAATTTTTGCTAGATGCTCCCCAGATAGAGAACTAAAATCTAGAAAACACAAGGAGCTCAAAAGAATCAGCACCTCCTCAAATAAAAGACCCAATCAAAAATGGACAAGAGAAATGGAGATACTTCTCAGAAGAAATACAAAGGGTCAATAAATACAGGAAAAAATGTTCAACATCTCTGGTTAGTAAAGAAATGCAAATTAAAACACTACTGAGATTGAATCAATCTTACTCCAGAAAGAATGGCTATCATCAAAAATTCAGGTAACAACAAATGCCAGTGAGGCTGCAGGGAAAAAAGGAACCTTTTTACCTTGTTGGTGGGAATGTAAACTCGTACAACCATTATGGAAATCAATATGGAGATTCCTCAAAAAACTAAAACAAATGTCATTCGACCCAGCTATTACCCTTCTAGGTATCTTCCTGAAAGAGTTAAAGACAACACAGTACAGTGCTACATGTACACTCATGCATGATTCATGATAGATAAACCTTGGAAATAGCCTATATGACCATCAGCAGATGAATGAATAAAGAAAATGTGGTGTTTATATATGATGGAATGCTACTCTGCCATAATGAAAGATAATTTGAGTTATTTGTAGGAAAATTGATGCACCTTGACACAGTATTGTTCAATTCAAGGCCTTGTGCGTGCTAGGTAGGTGTTCCACCACTAAACTATAGTCCTAGCCCCTCATTAATGGTTCTTGAATTACTTGGCAGTTTCATGAGGAACAGAATATATATAGTCTCAAAGTATCTCCATACAAGTAATTATAAGGAGAAAAAGAATCAGTTCTGCTATACTGTTTGTTTTGAAAACAAATTTGTTTCAAATGATTCGTATAGAAAATGTGAGCATGATATGGATTTCACATTTGGTCCTGTGCAGTTCCACCTACAAAGAAACAAAGATTTCCTGTAGATGAAAGCAAGAAACTACATTCAACCAAACCAGACTTTAAAGATGTACAATTTTCCTGAGTGCACAAACATCCTCACACATCTACCAACTCTCTCAATTCACCATGAGCCACAGTCACTCACATTTGTAGTTAAATTTTCCCCCTAATTTTAATAAACAAGTTTGTTTTACCATTACACAATAGCTCACAAGTGGAACACTTCACCCAATGTCCACTTCCACAAGCAAATTTTGGGTCTGTTTCAAAATAAAGCATCATATTTACTGTATTTGTGTCTTAATCTTTGTTTTTGGAATAGCATCTCCCTATGTATTCACAGCTGGCCTTTAATTTGTAGTAATCCTACTGTCTCAGCTTTGTGAGCACTAGGATGACAGGTGTGTGCCATCACGATTGGCTTTGTGTATTAACAATTTAACATGTAAAACTGCACTACTGTTTTTACTAAGATCTTCGTTTTTATGTATCACTAATTAAATTTTTAAGTATTGTATTCCATAAGCCCTGTAGGTTTTTACTGCACAAGTAAAAACATAGTACAGTAATTTTTATAAACCCCCATATTATGTAATAATAGGACCAATTATACTTTGTGTGGAGAAACAGTAAAGCCAACAGCACAAAATGAATATAATTAGTGATTTTGGGGAACAGGTATACAGAAGTTCCATATACTACTCTTTTTTTGTTTGTTTGTTTGTTTGTTTGCTTTGGTCTTTTCAAGACAGGGGCACTATGCAGTTCAGGCTGGCCTTAAACTCACAGCAATCTCCCTGCCTCGGCCTACCTAGTGCTGGAATTATAGGCATGTGCCACATGTCCAGCCCATGTACTACTCTTGTAACTTTTCTAAGTTTGATATTATTATCAAAACAAGAAATTACTTAAAAATCAATAGAGGAATGCAAGTGTGAGTGAAACAACACTTGCCATAGGCAGTCTATCATTAATGCTAGCATATGGTATTCATTGGGTTTTCATCTATTCTTTTGGTGTTTATATTAAATAAAACTGCATTACAGAGTAAAAAGGTACTTTCAATTCTATTTCAGTATTTCTAATTACTGTAAAGACAAAGTTGCAGTATAGTTTTAGCATGTCTTTCACTTTATACTTTCTTTCCAAACATGTTATCTGCTTTCAGTAAGACCCAATTCAGATCTAGAATTAACTTACTTACTTACTAACTTACTTAGTTACTTACTTATTTATTTATAGTACTGGGAACTGAACTCATAACCTCAAGCCTGCCAGGCAGGCGCTAAGCCACTGAGCTAAATCCCTGGCCCTGTCTACGGCCATACCACCCTGAATGTACCTGGCCCTTAACTCACATTTTATTGTCTTGTTTTGTAAATTATTTAGTTTCTAATAAGGTAATGACACACTCTCTTTTAAAATATTGTCCGTGTAATAAAGAGCAAGATGATGTAGAGGGCAAAATATTATAATGGTAGATATACTACCATATGGTAGTACGCAAACATAGCAAAATTTATAAAGATGTCTTGTCAGTTACTGAAGGATGCAAAACGGTGCTCTAGTAGATACAATTACAAGGGAAAGTTACATGGCACAGATCTCACAATTTAAAATGCACACATGAAGTCACCAGATACAGAAGAAAGCTGCATGTCTCACAGTTATGTAACCCAAGTAACTGACCTCTTCATTGAGTTCTGAGGTCATATCAGTAACTCTTGCTGGGCGTAAGAAGTTTCAACAATCAAAAATACTTTAATACTTTAGAGTCCACTTTACAATTTTCTATATTTAGCCTTTTTATTACCTAGCACCTTTACAATCCTTTTCTGCTACTCCCCATCTAAAAGTAAGGACACATAATTGGAAGCTAAAGAAAGTAAGAAAACTCTGCAAGGTGCCAAGGAATAAAGGACCACTTGAGCTGGTTGAGGGACCTGACCTCATTTAGACAAATTAGCAAAGGTTGAAACAACACAAACCAAACCTAAATCTAGTCTTAGAGGCGTCTGTCTTAGTTGTCTTTGTCTTGCTGCTGAGATCAAATACCCGAGACTCCAAGTTCCAGGAGCAAAGGGTGATTTAGCTCTTGGTTTGTGGAGGCTTCAGGCCATACTTGGCCGGCTCTAAGGTGGCTGGC
>PVLD010025784.1:0-23191 GCA_004027595.1 Dinomys branickii
AAAATAAAAAAAAAAAGTAAAAAAAAAAAAAAGTGAACCCATGTATGTATTAAAAAGGTCAAAATGTAAAACATCTGCAGCAGACAAAAGGATTGTGGTTAATTTTTTATGCTTCTTATTAATCACTAACACTTCTCTTTTCATATAAATGATATAATATCTAAAGGATGTAATATGACTTTCTACAATAATATAATTTATTTTGTCATTTTCAAACCTTCTGTTATAATTCATAATAATTTTGGGGCATTTTTCAATCAATTCTTCATTAACACTTCTGTTTTTAGGTTTGTTTTAGTTGGTGTGTGGAGTTTTTTTCATGCAGTTTTCCCCATAGACATGGCTGAAAACCCTCTGTATAGTGTTACATGAGGTCACTAAGATACGAAGAAAACTAATGATAGTTTTACCAGTCAAGTCTTCCTTACAGTAAATTTCTGTAGCATGTAATAAGAGTTTGCATACCAATGTGCTGCATAATTTTCCTTATGAAAATATTAAATAAGGGAGCAAAGAAGTCCACAGAAATAATGTATGATCAAGCTTTTTTAAATATTAGAAAATCACACAAATATTTATTAGAATGTTGATTAGATAACTGTAACCATATATGAAAAAATTTCTGTGTCAAATGCTTTTTATATGAGTGAAGTGAAAGTCCTATACAAATATATATATATATAATATATATATTTATTTATATAAAAAGAGGGTTTTTAAAGTAAATATACTGAGAGACATTTAAGTTGTGATGTGCATAACATTGTGACTATACATCATATTTAAAATATTTTATTCAGGTCTGATGTTTATATTTATTTCAATTAAATGTTTTGTGCAATTTCATAAAATTATATTTTGGTACATGATATCGTTTAATATTTATAATATTGTAAATGCACAAAAATGTTTCTCACTGATTTTAAAATGCTGTATAATCTTTAAAATGGTCAATAACTTCAATATTTTGTTTTTTCTTTAGCCAATAGTGTTTCCTATGGACAAAAATACATTTTCCTTATCTTCTAAATGCCGAGCACGTATAAAAGCTCTGTATGAAAAGTGGTATAGTCTACATACAAAACTTTACTAGAGAATAATTGACTTGCAAATAAGTAGATTGACTTTAGTCTTTGGTGTTTGCATTTGCAACTTTGAAGTAAAGAATCTGTTATAAACACTTACTTTGTGAAAAATTTTGGTAGATTGCTTGCTATCATAGGCCCTTAAATGTAAGACTACAAAAAAGAAATAATAACTGTTTTCTAAAGTTATGATAAGGATTAAAGATGATCTAAATAGACTCCTGGCAATTATATTTTCCCTGATCCACATAAAAGGACCAATTGCGGGAAAAGAGAGCCAGATTCCTGATATTCTTACAGAAGGGGACTCTCCTTCCAAACAATGACTACTTCCATTTCATCCTTCCTTCTTAAATTTTTTTTTTTTTTTTTTTTTTTGCGATACTGGGGATCGAACTCAGGACCCTGTGCTTACTAGGCAAGCGCTTATTCCACTGAGCTATATCCCCAGCCCTCATCCTTCCTTCTTGCAAGCCAAAAATGCCAGTTTGAATGGTGAGTACTGTATGAAATTGTTCTTTCTGGTAAACTACCAGCACATTTTATAACTTTTGGTGACTACATTAGGAAAATTGTTGGTGTTTCTGGTAAATTATTCACCTTACACAATCCTTTTTTTATTAAGAAAAGGTTAACTAAGAAGTACTTTGGAAGATTCAGAATGCATTCTAGGTATTTCCACTATTTCTTATTGGAAAGATAGTCTTGACTTATAATTAACTTGAGTTACAAACAACCCTCATGAATATATTGAGTGTGTAAGTCAAGGGTCCAATATAATTTAAGAGAATATAAAAAACTTTGAAGACTGTTCTTCTTACAAACAAGTAAACTATTTATAAAGACATTGTACAAAGTAATTATATTCAAATCATTTTGCACATATACATATTTAAATTACATAACATTTTAAATGAATTGACAGAGAAGAGAATTTCAATAAACATCTCTAATTCAAATTTTAAAATACACAGAATTATTATGTGAACACATAACATATATATGTATATATGGTATTATTTATGGTCATAATTCTACCAAAGTTAAACCAATGTTTCCCCAAAATATAGCATTTGATAGAACAAAACACTAATTGAGTAAAAGGGAACTTCAGTGAGATTTGGTAAGATGTAACACTAAAAATATACTAGCACAAAGTGATGCTCATATAAGTTTTAGCTATATTTCATGTTATTTAAAATTATTTACTTTACTCACATCTAATTCATCTAAAAATTCAATTATATGCTAAGTTTTTCTCAAATTCCCTAAGGTCTCCTCTTGGGTTTCTTAGAATTTTCTTTCTAGCATACCTGACATACCTGACACACCTGTGCCCTTCCTTGCTCACCCCTACCAACCCCCCCACAGGACTGTGGCAGGGTCCTCCACAGGTAAACATCTTCATTCTAGCAGCTGTGAAATAATACTAGCAAGCAGGTCATTCTTTAAACTCTCAACTCCTGCATCTACAAAGTTCCCTGTTATTTAAAACGATGTGTCTGTCTTCAATTACGTATATACCAGATCCACATAGATACATGATTATTAAAATCTGACTGTGCCCCCAAATAAGGACTATCTTCATCCTAATCCTCAAGTGCATTGGAATTCTGATCCTAATTTTGCTGTACAGTAACATCAAGATTCTGTTCAAATGTGTACAGATAATTACTTTTAAGACATGACAGTGTCTACATAAAGTTAGTAAACTTTATTACTTTACTGAGCAGATTTCATATTACTAGGCTGTTAAGTCCATGTTTTATTTTCACAATATTTTTAACAGTCTGTTTCCAACAACATGAAATTAACAATTGCTAAATACTTGCCTATAGCCCTTTAGAATTATATGACAAGGACATAATAATTCTTAATATATATAATTCTGCTTATTAAAATCAGACATGACATTTAGAGGCACATTTTACAACTCATCATAAAATGTGAGCATATCAAAATTTAATTTTATAGTACAAAGAAGAAATTATTAAAAGATGCAAATGTGTATAACCATACCTCAAAACCTAATATATATATATATATCTATATAAATTAGCAACATATTGTTAAAGTTGCTTACAGTCTCAAAGATGAATAACTGTATTGTAATTCTAAAAAAATAGATTAACAAAAGATCAAATTATTAACATGATGAAAGCTTTCCTTTGGGCGTCCTGCGGCAGCAAGATGGCGGTGCAGATTTCCAAGAAGAGAAAGTTTGTTGCTGATGGCATCTCCAAAGCTGAACTGAATGAGTTTCTTACTCGGGAGCTGGCTGAAGATGGCTACTCTGGAGTTGAAGTCTGAGTTACACCAATCAGGACAGAAATCAGTATTTTAGCCACCAGGACACAGAATGTTCTTGGTGAGAAGGGCCGGAGGATCCGAGAATTGACTGCTGTAGTTCAGAAGAGGTTTGGCTTCCCTGAGGGCAGTATAGAGCTTTATGCTGAAAAGGTGGCAACAAGAGGCCTGTGTGCCATCGCCCAGGCTGAATCTCTACGTTACAAACTGCTGGGAGGGCTTGCTGTGCGCAGGGCCTGCTATGGTGTGCTACGGTTCATCATGGAGAGTGGGGCCAAGGGCTGTGAGGTCGTGGTGTCTGGGAAACTCCAAGGACAGAGGGCTAAGTCCATGAAGTTTGTGGATGACCTGATGATCCACAGTGGGAACCCTGTCAACTACTATGTAGACACCACCGTGCGCCATGTGCTGTTCAGACAAGGTGTGCTGGGTATCAAAGTAAAGATCATGCTGCCCTGGGATCCAAGTGGTAAGATTGGCCCCAAGAAGCCTCTGCCTGACCACATGAGCATTGTGGAACCCAAAGATGAGATCCTGCCCACCACGCTCATATCAGAACAGAAGGGTGGGAAGCCAGAGCCACCTGCCATGCCCCAGCCAGTCCCTACAGCATAAAGGGCATTCCTGGCAGCAGTATCTGAAAATGGAGGCTGCTGCATGAAAACATTTAATAAACTTTGCACAAAGAAAAGGAAAAAAAAAAACAAAAACAAAACAAAAAAACGAAAAACAAAACATGATGAGAATGTCTACAAATTATTTTCTGTACTTTTCCTTTAAATATCAATCAGTAGTAAATTTTGAAGACTTTGCTGATAAATCCATAGTCTACTTGTAACAAATGTGTCCTTTCTGTGCACTTCTTTTTACACCAGAAGCATCCGCGTGTATTGGGGGGAAAAGAATAGTTCACAGCTTTCTGTGAAATTTCCTTGCAACATTTCCCCTGGAAATTCTCCCATCCTTCCCCCAGACCTTTACTCACTTTACTAGTAAAGACTCACTATTAAAACACTCCCACATTAACCTTCTCTCAATCAGTTTCTTCTCATAAAATATTTATGCAAGTCACACTGAAAATCTCAATAGTGTGAAGAAATAGAATCATTATTTTCAGCATAATGGAATTTAGTGATCATTCAATTTACTTTTAGAGCCAGAAAACAAAATATGAGGGTAACAGCAACAACGACAACGACAGCACACAGAAGCGTCATGAGATAGAAATTTTCTTCTCACTCAGAGCCTGAGACCAAATACCAAGGATCTTGGCAGCAGCTGTTAGTTTTCATGGCCTTCTGAAGGAGAAGTTTCTCTTTCATTTTATTTCCAAGTGTCAGTAATTTTCTCACACAAGGAACAGTACATAGATTGTTTCCTTGAGTTCAATATATCACATATTAAATCTTATAAAGCAATTAACATTTTGGTTATTATTTTTATTTCTACTATAAAAGTCCCCCCTACTGCCCAGATACCTAATTGATAGACGACTCATTATTTTTTTATTGTGGCACAAAACATTTTAATTCTGAACAGAGCTATGGATTTATTCTCCTTGCAAACATAACAGAGAAAACTATAATTGAACCTAATGAGCTTAGGTGATCTGATGGTATCTCTGAAGATGGAGGAGACATGTCATCTGAATGACAAAATGCAGGAGGCTGGGTTTGAGTTATAGCCAAGTGTGGGCCTTTAGATTGTTTTCTGCCTTGGAGACCTAATAAAGTAGGTTGAATTGCTTTTCTGGTATTCATAGTCTTTGGGTTACCAGCCCTGAAAATAACAAAAATATAAAACAAAGCGCTGTTCTAAAGAAAGTTAAAACTTTATAAAACTAGCAGCTCTATCTCTTTGTGTTACTTAAAAACTATGTGGTAAACTACTTTAGCCTCCTCTGACAATACTGGAAATACTTAAAAAACTGATAGTTTTCATACTAGATACTATTTAGGAAATACATTGTTCCAAGAGTTAATGTATCAATATTTTATTTAATAAGGATGAACATACTTAAGGACATATTTTAAGTCACTGAAATATTTTTGATAGGAAAAATATTTTAAACTTAGATTCAAATAAAGATTTATAAAGCTTTAACATGAGGTTTACAGTTTGGTCTGAAATACAAGTGTCCTCAGCAAGGTTATTTTGGCCTAGTACATTACTGAAAATCCTTCATACAGTTGACAATAAGTCTGAAAAATTTATTTCACATAATATTTAAATTTAATGACAGTACCTAACACTTTAATATGTCCATAGAGAATTTATTATAAATATAGAAGTAAAAACTTTAAATGAATATATTTACAAAGTAATTGCACTCTAAACATGGAATGAAATGAATAGATTCACTCACTTGTCTGCATTTATATGGTCAAATCAAATTTTGAGCCTCCTACGTCACCTCCTGATGGCCGAACTAACACAGAAACAAAACAAAACAAAACAAAACAAAATCCAGTGGAAAATACAACATCGTATGATTGATGTTCCGGTTCTATGGGAAGGGAAATGGGATGCCAAAATCTACATGTTAGCACCTGGGTGACAAAACGTCCCCAACAGTCAACGTAGAGCAGTTGTGCTCTTCCGTTCCCCGTGCAGACTCGCCTTACTGAAACATACTCAAAACAGACAATGAACGGGTACTCGCTGGCCGAAGCTTGCTGCCAAGACAAATAGGCTGAGAGAGAGAGAAGGAACTCAGCGACAGAGAGAGAGAAACAGACTGAGAGCGACATAGAGGAGAATAACCAAGACTACGTGCTGTGCTTTTCCTAAATGTATCAACGTATAAAGTGACTACATTTTATAACGAGGATCATTTGAGAGGGCTATGAAACAAGTTCTAAATGACAGAGGCTTCTTTCCTACGAAAAGTAATGGCACCAATGGGAAAGTGACTGCAAGTACGGTTGCACACACTCCAGAAGAAAGTGTAGGGAGGTGCAGTTCTCTGGCTCGGAGAGTTCCTACCGCTCCTTTCTCTCTGCTTGGCATTCTTAATTTGCAGAGTAGATTGTTACTTCAGAGATAGAAGCTGCTCACTGAGCGTGAGTGAGGTAGAAAACTTCACCCTAAGCGGCTTGGCTCTCAGAGCCTGCCCTTTAGTTTTCATCCACGTCTGTCCTGAAGCGTATCCGCCTACTCGGTCTGCTGCACGTCGTCGGGTGCTCTATCACGGCAACAGAGCACATGAAGATTTTTCAACACTGGCAATTGCATAAGGTTCCGTAAGTCTGAGGGTATACACTTTATTAATTTCTAAGAATTTGCACACGGATGTATGATGGCAGAATTAAAACTCAATGACAAATTTTCTTAAAAATTCAATTTTCTCCTTGTTGCAGAAGGAAGTGGTTTTTACAATAAAGCTCTCTTATTTTGTTGCATGATATATGCTATAAATCTGCTCATCTTCAAATGATTTATTTTCATCAGAGGCAGTCCATGGACATTTTCAGAATGCAATGATGTCTCTGCAGTAAATGTGGCCTGAAATTGAATCTACACATATTTTTGATTCTTTCACAAATGCAAACGTTACTTCAGTCTTGCACATGTCAAATAGTTTTTAATTTTTAATTCTTTAACATTTATTTTTAATTTGTAAACAAAATGTCTGTATATTATGTTGCAAAAGAAATGTTTCAAATATGTATTCACAGTGGTCTGGTTCAAATTGAACTATTAAACTTACATATTACCTCACATACTTATCATTTTAGTAGTGAGAAGATCAAATTTACTCTGTTGTTTATTTTCAAGCATGTAATTCTGGGACTACAGCTCAGTGTCAGGGTGTTCACTTATTACATGAAAATCCTTTGATGTATTTCTCCCAACTGAAAAAAAGCAATTTAAAAAAAAAGAATAATACAGAAGCCATTGCTGTTAACTGTACTAACCACATATCCAGTAGATCTTGTGGACTTATTCCTTCTAGCTAACAGAAATATTGTATCATTGGACAAATATATCTCCAAATGGCACTGCCCATCCAACCTTGAGATGGTATTAGGTAACGTTCTTTTCTCTAATTTTGTTAGTTGAGCATTTTGAGAGTTGAAGCGCAAGCCTCACATAGCAGGTTTGGGCAAATGGGGAATTAAGAAGGTACAAAGGGAACCTCACCAGCGTCCCTGTCCAATATATTTCAGTGCCAAACTAGTGGCTAGCTCCTTGAACAAGTATTCTAAGTAATATTTTGTCCTGAAAAATCATTCAGTTTGGATTATTTTAATCCAAAGATATCTGACAAATATTAGCACAGCAAAGTATATATCTTTATGATAAAGGATATGTAGAGAAAGGTTTTGAGGTAGAAAAAGGAATAAGGGAAGAAGAAAAGCTTCTGATGCATATTCACTTGGGGCAGGAGAAATTCTTTCTTTCATCTGACTTGGCACCCGGGAAATGATTCCTTTGCTATTCCCTGTCACAGTCTGGTTGTGGCCCTTGGAACGTTACTTCCTGTCTACTAATTTCCATGTACTCTGTATCCATATTGTTCCCACCATCTCTTAAGTAGTTACATTCCATTTCATCTCTAGTAGCAGATAAAAAAGAGAAACAAGCAATCTTATAGGATAGTTCAGGAGGCTTTTTCTGGTGACTATATGTACATCACTTCCATATGATCAAGTGAAATTGGGGAATTATGCCAGCTGTGTATAGAATAATTGATATTTATTTTTAAAAATCCTATTTTCTCCCAATGGCACTGAGGATTGAACTCAGGGACTTGTGCGTACTAGGCAAGCACTCTACAGTTGAGCTATATCTACAGATTCCAATATTGTTTGTGGTCTAATTTATGGATTTAAATTAAACTAAGATAATTTCCTTGGCCACTCATTACCATTTACATAACTCAGTGTACTAGAAAGATTTTACTATTACGTTGTGCAGATGATACATATCTTCCTTACAATCTATACCTTTGTAGATACACAGCTGGCATAATTCCCCAATTTCACTTGATCGTATGGAAGTGATGTACATACAGTCACCAGAAAAAGCCTCCTGAACTATCCTATAAGATTGTTTCTTTCTCTTTTTTATCTGCTACTAGAGATGAAATGGAATGTAACTACTTAAGAGATGGTAGGGAAAATATGGCTACGGAGTACATGGAAATTAGTACACAGGAAGTAACCTTCCGAGAACCACAGCCAGACTGTGAGAATAAACAGCAAAGGAATCATCTGGGTGCCAAGTCAGAAGGAAGAAAGAATTTCTCCCACCCCAAGTGAATATATATCAGAAACTTTTCTTTTTCCCTTATTCCAATTTTCTGAAATATAGGGGTTTATTTTGCTTATTTTCTCTTTCTCTTTTGTTTTATGGATTTCCTATCTTTATTCTACTATTGTATATTGAGTATATATGGGAGTGTGAGTGTCCCTTATAATACATGATTTCATTTCCTTTCCTACATTCTTTTCTTATCCCATAAAAGGATGCTACTGAGGTTTTTTAATATAGGCCCTTGATTTAGTTGCCATAAGAAAGGATACTGTCAAAAGTAGTATTGGTCGTCAACTAAGTTAGATTGGAAATAACCTCTGATTTAGAGGAGCATATTCCAGGTGTGTTTGCAGGCTTGTTTTCAGAGGTGACAGACGTGTGGTATGACATACTGGCAGGGAAGAGCCGTCCTGAATGGCTGTGAACTGCACCATCCAACAAGCTAGAAGCCCAGATAAAACAGAAGATGAAGAACGAGGAAGCCCAGCAGTACCTTCTGGAAATGTCTGCGTATAGTAGAAGAGTTAAATAAGACAAAATAAATCTTTCTTAGCTTAAATTGTTGTCATCAGGCATTTTGTCACAGCAATACAAACCTTAGCCAAACTGACAGTCAGTGCATACCATCATCCAAGTGTTAAGAATTGGAATGACTGTAATCCCAGCACTCAGGAGGCTGAGGCAAGAGGATCTTTGTGAGTCTGAGACCAGCCTGGGGTACAAAGTGAGTTTAAGGCCAGCCTGAACTGCACAGTGAGACCCTGTCTCAAAAAGGCCAAAAAAAAAAAAAAAAAATTGGAATGAATCATTTGTCTCCTGGTGTTTGAGTTACTATAAGCCTTTTTGTTTTGTTTATTTGTCCTAAAGTTATCCTAAATGATATAATTCTCTTTCAGAGTACAAGTGAAAGCACATTTGTAAAGGTCTATTATACAGGCTAATTTGAGAGTGTTTCTAATGATTACATGTATGCTTGTGATTTCCATAACTGTTAAATTTAAATGTTGGACTTAATTGCATATGGTGTCAAGTTAGTTGGGGGTAGACATTTTTAATAGATTATCATAAAGTCATTGTCATTTTGCCATCTGCAGAATTCTTTAGGGAATTACTTTTTTCTCATCAGGGTTGGATCTTGAAAAACACAGTGTGAATGTGAGGAAAGATTACCTTTCATCAGAGGCACATTATAAGTTCAGGCAGACTGGAGTCTTTGTGTATACTCTTACTTTTTTTAAATTTTAACACACAAATTTGTTGACAGAAATGAAGTACTATGTATTTTTTCAATATATATGAACATCATGCAGTGTCAAAATCAGGGGTATCTAACTCTTTAAACATTTATCATTTCTTTATGCTGAAAACATTCAGAATTCTTTCTCATAGCTTTTGCAGTAGTTGCAGTTTAAATGCCATGAAAAAGTGGAGAAAACGAAGCCCTTGTGTATTATTTATAAGAATGTAGACGGGTAGAGGCATTATGGACAATACTAAGATTTCTCCAAAAATTAAATAAATTGCACTATAACACAAAATGGTTATATATCCAAAAGAAATAAATATTTCAATTAGACACTTCATTCATGTGTTCACAGGAAAACTATTACTAGCTAAAAAATGGAAATAAACTGTGTCCATCATGTAATGAATGGACCCAGCAAATGAGGCACATATGCAAAATGAACATCATATGCCTTTTTAAGGCCTCAGGTTTTCTTAAGAACAGCAGAAAGGCTATTTGGCCTCTAAGTGTTACTGACAATTTGTCAAAGCATGAAATGATGTGAAAAATTATATTAAATATGAACAGAAAAATGTAATCATTTAAAATTAAATGGTTTTCCTTGAAGAAATAAAACCATGTCTTAAAAGCAACTTTTATTTTGTATATACTAATAAAGTATGTATGTGGCATAAAAGTCCTAATTATAGTATGTCCTGATTCCCTTCCCTTTTATTTTTATGTCCACTTATTCAAGAAAACAGACATTAATCTTCTGACATCCTCAGACATATTATGAACTTCCCTGACTTTGAAATTATTTTTGGCTTTGAGATATGATATATTCTTGAAGGTCTAGTTCAAACTTCATCAACAATTTATCTAATCAACAATTCTAAGAAGTTCTTATGAATCTCTTACTGAGTTAAAATTACTCATATGCATTTGATTTTGGTACTAGAGAGCTACTCAATCATTTTAATTTTAATTGAATTTGATACTTCAAAGACATAAATAAATCCATATAAAATAATGTCTCATCTTAAAAATGATAGCATCTGTAAGGTCTAAGGGTTCTTGCACAATCAAATATTTTGCAAAGGAATGAATTTGTGAATAATATTGTTAAGAAACATGGCTTATGCAATTTTTCTGTCTGAGTAATCTTCAAAAGGACAAAAAAACAAGTTATTTTAGAAAATAACAGTTTACATTAGAATAAATCATGGGTAAAATAACTATTCTTAGATTATTAGCCTTTCAATTTAAGTAGTTGTATGTGATATGTTATCAAAGAACAATTTCAGACTAAATTTCACACTTACACTGTATTTTATGTATAATTGCTTTCCTCTGATTTTATTTTTAATCTCATGCTTAAAAAGGTTGCCTGATCTTCTATAATTCAGTAAATGATATTTCATTTTTTTTTGTTTCAAGCTTTATAACTTCAGTTCATTCATGTAGACAATGAATTTTTTTTAAAACTCAGAACTGATCATTGTATGTTAAATCTGCTGTTAAAAAAACTTTAACTATTCTTACCAGTAAAAATTATTGATTTATTGCTTATCTTGAAAAATAAGAAAGAATAATAAAACTTTATGATACTTTTCTCCACATACTTAATACAATATTATTTTTAAAATGACTTTTATCTTTTAAGAGATAGAGAAGTGAATCACAGAGAGATTAGTATATTATTTGTCTTGATCTTTAAACAATTAATATTTTACAGATTTAAATTGCTGAATACTAAAAGAAAATAATACAACTGCTATATACAACTATAAACAGAACTTATAAATGGAAAATAGCTACAGATTCGTTTATTTTCTGAAGTTGCCAATTCCTACTAGAGTATAAAAATCCTTCATCTTTTTATTTGAACAGAAACGTGGAAAAAATCATTCTTTATTCAGTCCTTTCTATGTGCCAGAGTTCCTTGTTTATACAGACAAAAGCGCAATTACTAAAGCAGCAAACTAATTGTCCACTTGACATGGAGTTTGTGAGACGGTCTGAGAACAATAAACTCCCAAACAGCCAAATTAGAATTTAGAAGCGCTTTTAATAGTTGAGCCCAACGGCCCCCACTCACGCCTCTGTTTCAAGGCTGAGAAGTGAGAGCCCCGAGCCCATTGTATGCAGGGCTTATAGAGACAAAAACCACAATGAATACACAGTTGTAGCAGGGACGTTATGCTTGGGTAACTGTCCTGTTTCTGGGAGGGACGGCAATGTTCTTTGAATTCTCTCCAAGAAAGAACAAGGAACCTTTGAACAATAATTATGTTACCGTCCATGATTTTAGCTGTTCTAGGTAAATCAGGGGTCAAGCATGGGGTCAGTCTAGCAAGCAGGAGGGTACTTGGGCCATTACATTCCCCACTGGTTTTTGTTAATGAATCAAATCATAGACTCATCAGCTATATTCTCATTGGGGAGGTTTTCATACCCAGTTCAGAGTATCATTAGTTTGACAGATTGAATCCTCCCCTGAATATATTTTAGCAAACACTTTATAATGCAGGGACCAACCGTAATCGCTATAAGTAATAGCGTTAGTGGTCCAGCTAAAGCTGTTATGAGGGTAGTTAACCATGGGGAAGTCGAAAACAAATTTTGGAACCAATTTTGTTTTTGTCTCCTCTGCTCATCTCTGTCTTGTAGTCTCTTTCTTAGTTGGCTCAAACTTTCTCGGATTACTCCGGAATGGTTAGTATAGAAACGTTTCTCCTAGGGTGAGACATAATCCCCCTTGTTTCAGGAAAAGTAGGTCTAAACCTCTTCTATTTTGTGAAACCATCTCAGCCAATGACCTGAGAGATTCCTCTAGTTTATTGACTGACTGTTCTAAAGTGGCTAAATCCTGGTCTATCTGTTGACTTAATTCTCTATAATTTTGATCAGAAGTAACCAGAGCAGCTGTCCCCAGTGCAGCTGACCCAGCCATGCCTATGCCCAGTAATGCTGGTATAAGGACAGGGTTCTCTCTCCTGACTCTAGGCAAACCTGTCAGGGCCAAATGTTGTCTGCCTCCCTCCCCAGAATAATAAAGCACTTGGGGGAAACTGTGACACAGGACACATAATTCTGGAGGTCTCTGTACAGCAACTTGATAAAATATACATGGTGTTATGCCAGCAGTACAAGCAAACCAGGCTCCGTGAGGGGCCTCTAAGTGCAGGCTGGGGGAGTAAGTTTGGTTTACAATATCAATTACATTGGTACAAATATTAGCATAGGGAGATTTTGACAAATCATAAGTTTTAGTTCTAACACAAGTGCCTTTTCCTTGTAAATTTCCAAGAGTCAGAATGGGTTTTTGTCCCCACCAACCTGATGAATTATTTGATACTGTCGATTTGTTGGCTATATTAATTTGTTGATTGCCCATAGATACATGAATTGCTATACCTACATAATAAGGGGGTGCAGAGTCTAGGCATAACCAGCAGTTGTTGGTCATATTAGGATTGGTTCTATTAAGATAAGTGAACATAATATCTAGAGGTCTTAAGAATGATGGAGTGGGCCTAGTGGGTATGAATTTAGGTGGTCTCAAAGTGACAGAAGTTGTGAGAGGAATCCCTTGGGGAGGTGAGGGATGAGTAGTTATAGGGTCAAGTGGGAAGGGGACTATTATATCAGAGAGTGGCCCAATGGGAAGGAGTGGCCTTCCTGTTGTTTCTACTTTACTTTGTATAGTGAGCCAAACTCCCGGATCGAAACCAGAGACATATAGTCTCATTCCCCAGGTTTTTCCCCCTCTCCAACTGGGGTTTGTGGGCTGAAGGGACTCAAAGAGTAAGGGGTTACAAGCACCTATATTACAAGTATTATCTTGGTGGAGGCGAGTGACCTTGAGAAATGGGTCAGTGTGTTTCCAGGGGGCAATGGACTCATATCTCCAATAACTACAGTAAAAGCCCTCATATTTTTGGTAATTGGGATCTGTTGAATCCCCAGGGCAGGCATATAACTGGGAGCCTCTAAGGGATCGTTCTAGTGAAACTGAACCACAGCCATATCCTTTATATACTGTCATGGCCAAGTGGACTCTGTCAGCTCCTGTACCCTGGGGATTGTTCCATAATGTTCCCATGATTTTACAAAGATCTACTCTCAGTTCTGGGTTGCCTGTGCTTTCGTTTCTCACAACCATACGCCCGTCAAGGGAGTTGGTAAGCCACCAACTTCGGCGGAGAGGAATGTGTTTTTGAGGGGAGGGACTCCCGATGAAGACTATGTTTAACAGGAGAAATACCCTTAACATCTTCTAAGCTTGACCTTTAAGGGGTCAGAGGTTCTTTTAACAGTCCACTTAGTTGCGTCTTCTGGCTCCACAGCAACAGTCTTTATGTGAGAATGATGGATCCAGTGACTCTTGCCAGCGACTTTTACAGCTGTTGGTGTACTCAAAATGACGGTGAAAGGTCCTTCCCAACAGGTGTCGAGGGAGGAGTGTTGTCTTTTCTTGATGAGAACTAGGTCTCCAGGTTGAGCTGCCAAGGGTTCACTGGGCTTTTCAGGAACCGCCTGATGTTCTCAGAACAGGCGATGAGTGGACTGGAGGAAAGGCTGGAGGGCCTGTAGGGACTTAATGAATTCTCCATTAGTGATAGCCGCCGGTTTATCTTCATGGAGACGAGGAACCAAGGGAGGGGGTCGCCCATACATGGCCTCAAAGGGAGTGATTCCCAGGATTAAGGGCGTACATCGCACATGCAGAAGGGCAAAAGGAAGGAGACTCACCCAGTTCTCGCCAGACTCTAAAGCCATTTTAGTGATGGTTTCCTTTATAGTTCTGTTCATTGTTTCTACTTGTCCTGAACTTTGAGGTTGGTAGGCACAATGTAATTTCCAATTAATCTCCAAAGCTGTAGCTAGATTTTGGGTCACTTGAGCTATGAAAGCTGGGCCATTGTCAGACCCCACAGATAAGGGCAAGCTGAATCTGGGCGCTATCTCATATAGGAGCTTTTTGGCCACAATGACAGCAGACTCCGTCCGAGTAGGAAAAGCTTCTGTCCAACCAGTAAAGGTGTCTATGAAAACCAGGAGGTATTTGTTTCCTCCCTTTCCCAGGCCATCTCAGTAAAGTCCAATTCCCAGTGGTCTCCAGGGTACAGACCTCGTTGTCGGACTCGTGAGTCTTGAGGTATCTGTTTGGGGTTGACTCGGATGCACTGTGGGCATTTGAGGCTAGAAGCTTTTGCCAGCTGTGACAGTTTGGGGATAAAATATCAGTCTCAAAAAAGCTCTGCCAGTTTGGTGCCCCCCAAGTGTGTGGCACGGTGAGTCTCTTGGATGAGGTGAGGTCCAAGTGCCTCTGGGATAAGAATCCTCTTATCGGGGAGCATGAGCCAGTTTTCTGGAGGGGAATGTTTTGCTTTTAACTGTTGCACTAGCCTCAAGTTTGAATCTGAGTATGACAGCTTAGGCAAGAGTGGAGGAGGAAGCACAGGAAGGAGCTTTTCTGTTATTGGCCCCACTGGTTTTAGGGCGATGGCTCCTGCCGTTTGGTTGGCAAAGGCATTTCCTCTGGCAATAGGGGAATCTTCTTTTTGATGTCCCTGACAGTGTATGATTTCCACCTTTTTGGGGAGCCAGATAGCAGCTAGAAGATCTAGGATCTTGGGGGCATTTTTTATTTTATTTCCCCCTGTAGTTAAGAGTCCTCTTTCCTGATAAATAGCTCCATGTACATGTACAGTTGCAAAAGTGTATTGACTATTGGTATACACATTTATGATTTTATTAGATCCCCACCTTAAAGCTTGAGTCACAGCTATCAACTCAGCTCTTCGGGCAGAGGATCCAGACCCCAGTGCTTGGTCCCACATTACCTCAGTCTCGGTGGTCACAGTGGCACCCGTCACTCGGCTGCCTTGATGTAGGTAGCTGCTGCCATCAGTGAAAAGGGTGGCATCAGGGTTGTCGATGGGGACGTCTGTCAGGTCCTCTCACAGGCTAGAGGTGGAGTCTATGATGTCTACACAATTGTGTAGAGGCACTTGTGGGTCATCATCTGGCAGGAGGGTGGCTGGGTTTAAGGCTGTAGTGGGCAAGAACTCAATATGATCAGGATCCAACAACAATGCCTGCTATTGGACAATGCGGGCATTGGATAGCCATCTGTCTGGGGGGGACCGCAACAGAGTTTCGACTGTGTGCGGAGCCACAATTTGAAGCTTCTGTCCAAAAGTTAATTTGTTTGCCTCCTTGGCTAGGAGGGCCATGGCTGCAATGGTCTGCAGGCAGTTTGGCCATCCAGAGGCAGTGGTGTCCCATTGCTTGGAGAGATAGGCCACAGGTCTTTTCCATGGGCCTAGACACTGTGTCAGTACTTCCTTTGGAGTGCCTCGACTCTCTGCCACATACAGTTGAAAGGGTTTAGTCAGGTCAGGCAGGGCCAGGGCTGGAGCACTCACCAGTGCTATTTTTAGCTTTTGAAAGGCTTGTTCTTCTGTCTCTGTCCAGATTAGAGCCTCTGAGGAGTTTCCCTCTGTGGAGGCATGTAGTGGTTGGGCCAATTCCGCAATCCACAATCGGCAATAGCCCAGGGCTCCTAGAAATTCTCTTACTTGGCGTTTAGTTTGAGGCAATGGGATCCTTAATATTGCCTCAATTCTTTTGTCTGAGAGGGTTCGTTTTCCCCCTTCGAGGACATAGCCCAAGTAGGTAACTTTGGACTGGCAGAGTGGGGCCTTTTTAGCTGAGACCCAATAGCCTAGTCTGTCCAGCTCCTGTAATAAATCTTTAGTGGCTTCAAGGCAGGGTTGCTGATCCTTGCTTGCCAATAGTACATCATCTACATATTGAAGGACTGTAATGGAGGGGTGTTGCATGGGGAACTCTTGTAAATCTCTGCCCAAAGCCTCATCAAACAAGGTAGGAGAATTTTTGAACCCTTGAGGCAACCGTGTCCATGTCAATTGACCAGTTTCCCCTGTTCTGGGTTCACTCCATTCAAAAGCAAATATAGGCTGACTTACCGGAGCAAGGGTCAATGAGAAGAAAACATCTTTGAGGTCCAGCACGGAATAGCAGATGTGGTCTGGAAGAAGCAAGCTAAGCAAGGTGTACGGGTTTGGGACATTGGGATGGAGAGTTATGACTCTCTTATTTACCTCTCGAAGATCTTGGACTGGCCTGTGGTCAGTCGTCCCAGGGTTCTGGAGAGGTAACGGAGGAGTATTCCAGGCGGATGTGCAGGGCACCACAATGCCAAACTCTCGCAGCCTCTGGATGTGCTTGGAAATTCCTTCTCGTGCTTGAAGACTAAGGGGGTATTGGTGAACTCGGACCAGTGTGGCATCTGGGTTGAGGGTTGCCACAATAGGTGGCTGATTGGTGGCCAGCCCCGGAGAATTAGTTTCTGCCCATACCTCTGGAATGTCCTTTTTCCATGTTTCAAGCAATTGGCCATCTGGCTTAGTGCCTTCTCTGTCAAGGTCAGCCAGGAGGACATATTCCTCCGTGAGAATTAGTTTCTGTCCATACCCCTGGAATGTCCTTTTTCCATGTTCCAAGCAATTGGTCATCTGGTTTAGTGTCTTCTCTGTCAAGGTGAGCCAGGAGGACGTATTCCTCCGTGAGAATTAGTTTCTGCCCATACCCCTGGAATGTCCTTTTTCCATGTTCCAAGCAATTGGTCATCTGGTTTAGTGTCTTCTCTGTCAGGTCAGCCAGGAGGACGTATTCCTCCGCGAGGGGACAAGGGAACAGGATGGATGGAGCTCTAGTGGACTCATTTCTAAAGGCTACTAGGGGAGCGTCTCCGTCAAACATGATCTGGGCTCACAGTTTATGGAGTAGGTCACGTCCAATCAGTGGGTACGGACACTCAGGCATTACCAAGAATGAGGGAGTCATGGAGCCTTTTCCTAGATTAGCAATCCTGGCTTGGGTCCGGGGTAAGCCTTAATTTTACCTGTGGCACCCTGAATGCTGGTCTTGGTGGTTGATACGGGGCTGACTGGTTGTTGGAGAACCGAGTACATGGCTCCTGTGTCTAACCAGGAAGTTCACTGGGTGGCCCCCGACATTTAAAGTTACCCTGGGTTCTTGGGGGCCGGAAGAACCCCGACTGTCTCAGTCCCCTTGGGCCAAAACTGTGGCCACCTTTTCTTCCTTTTTCATCCTTAGTTCTGGGCAGTCCTTTTTCCAATGACCCTCTTTTTTACAATAAGCACATTGATTTTTGCCTAAAGGAGACTTTTGTACTCTTTGGGGGTTCATGGCCTTTTTATCCGTGGCCGATGATTGGTTTTCTCCCAGAGCAATAAGAGCTTTGGCCATTTTCTTGTTTAATTCACGTGGGTCTTCTCTATTGTTGAAGACCTTTTGGGCCATTTCTATCAGTTGAGATAGTGGCATTCCCTCAAATCTTTCTAATTTTTGTAACTTTTTTCTAATATCTGGGGTTGACTGAGTAACAAACGCGAGGTTTAGGGCATGACGGTTTTCAGGTGCCTCCGGATCTATAGGAGTGTAAATCCGATAAGCCTCTAGGAGGCGCTCCAAAAAAGCAGATGGAGACTCATCAGGTCTCTGGCTTACCTCTGTAACTTTAGACAAATTGGTAGGCTTCCGGGCTGCCGCCTTCAGCGCAGCCAGAAGAGTCTGGCAATATTGATCGATAGCCCCTTTACCTTGGTCATCACTTGGATCCCAGGAGGGGCGGGAGAGAGGGAACACGAAGTTCAGTCGATCCGGGTCAGTGCTAGGGCTTCCGTCAGGTCCCAGGGCCAGTTTGAGACCCAGGGCACGAATGCGTTCATGCTCTTCTGACATGAAGAGAGTCTGGAGAAACTGTTGGCAATCATCCCATGTCGGCTGGTGAGTGAAGAAAACAGTTTCTAGGAGAGAGATAAGCCCCTGGGGATTTTGGGAAAACGAGGGGTTCTGTTGTTTCCAGTTAGAGAGGTCACTAGTTGAGAAAGGGACGTACACCATGAAGGGTCGGTGTCCTTCATTCCCGGGCGCAGTTTCTCGGAAAGGGAGGAGGGGACCCGGGGACGAGGGAGCAGAGGCAGTAGAATCCGGGCTAGAATCTGAGAATGGACGCCCGCTTTGGGTGTGGGAGGGACTGAGGTGGAATGAGGAGTTGGGCTGAGTGGGAGAGGCAAGTCGAGGGGGTGAATGGTAGGGAGAAGGTCGGGTCGGGAGAGGAGAGTCAGGAGGAGGGGGCAGGACTGGGGTAACCTTTTTGGGTGGCTGAGACTTAGCTACTGCGATGAATTCATTTTTGAGTTCAGTGGTTTGTCCCCATTTCTCTGTATTATACTTGTTAAGCCAGGAAGGGGGGTCCTGGATTAAATCAATCCAGGCCTGAATGTAAACAATTTGGTCAGGGTGGCCTGGATTCCCAAAGGTGACTTTTCGGACCTGCTGAGAAACAGACAAATGAAATGTGCCTTCCCTGGGCCAGGAAACGCCAAAAGAGGGCCATTCAAGTTCACAAAGTGTTCGCAGCTTCCTCGGGAAGACAGGTTCTCCAAATTCCTTTGCTCGTTGCCTGAAATCCTTAAAATGGTTTAAAACACATTGCAGAGGCGACATAGAAGCAGAAGCAGACTGACCCATTTTTAACACTCACAAACAAGACAGAGGACAAGGGAGATACAATAAGTCGATAAATTAATTCAAGTGCACTTATCAAGCAAGAACAAGACCTAGCCAATGTCTTGGTCTAGGGACGGTCCCTGGAGAGTCTAATGTTGTGTCCAACCTCTCCAAGGACCCCCAAGTGGCTCCCCAACAAGCAAGAAACAAGAACTAGTCTTACCGGTAAGTATCCGCACAGCGTTTACTGATCTTGCGTCCAGGGTAAATTTAGTGTCACTTTGAAACAAAGAGCTCCTCGCCTCTGAGGAACTATTGTCTCAAAGAGACGTTTGGGAGTCTAGAGACCCCAGAAGGGATCCCAGATGGACGAGCCCCCAAATGAGATGGGTCCGAGAACAATAAACTCCCAAACAGCCAAATTAGAATTTAGAAGCGCTTTTAATAGTTGAGCCCAACGGCCCCCACTCACGCCTCTGTTTCAAGGCTGAGAAGTGAGAGCCCCGAGCCCATTGTATGCAGCGCTTATAAAGACAAAAACCAAAACGAATACACAGGTGTAGCAGGGACATTATGCTTGGGTAACTGTCCTGTTTCTGGCAGGGACAAGCAACGTTCTTTGAATTCTTTCCGAGAAAGATCAAGGAACCTTTGAACAATAATGTTACCATCCATGATTTTAGCTGTTTGAGGTGAATCAGGGGTCAAGCATGGCATCAGTCTAGCAAGCAGCAGGGTACTTGGGCCATTACAGTTTGTACTTTAGAGAATGGAAAAGTCAGTAAACACACACACACACACACACACACACACACGCGCGCGCGCGCGCGCGCACGCGCGTAGTCATATAAACTTGTATAACAATGTCACTGTGTTGTAATGGTAGAAAGGGCTATGCAGAATAATAAAGCCAGACAGTAAAAATTTTGGCATTTCCTTATAATGAATCAAAAGTCATATTATGATACTTAGTATTTTTATTTCATTTATTTTTCATTAATTAATTTTATTGTTAGATTTTATATATATGTAAGGATCACATTCATCATAGGGAATTTGTGCCTCTATGTAGCGTATCTTGATTCTTTTCCTCTCATTCTCCGGCCCTTCTGTCAGCCCTCTTCCCCTTATTTACAAAAGCTTTGTTCCCATTCTTTTTCCTTTCTCCTTCCTTCCTTTCCCTCCCTCCTCCCTAGTTCTTGTCCCAATTGAATATTTTCTGTTCACAGTATGTATTTACTTTCTTTGTTTACACTTTCCATTTCTCATAGCAGATAAACTATGCAATAATTTAACATGTGTGTCTGATTTATTTCACTTAATAACCAAAACACTGAGAGAGAAATCTGAGAGAGGGGAACAATGCTTTTCACAATAGCATTGAAAATGAAATAATTAAGAATCACTCTAATGAAAGAAGTGAAAGACCTTTACATTGAAAACTACAATTCACTTAAAAAGATCAAAGAGGTTATCAAAAAATGGAAAAAATGCTCTTGGGGAGGAAGAACAAGTGTAGTGAAAATGACCATACTCCCAAAATTGTTATGTAGATCTACTGCAATCCTGATCAGAATGCCAAAGCAGACCTCACAAAATTAGACAAAAATCCTGAAATTAATTTGGAAGCAGAAGAGACCTACAATACCAAGAGTGATTCTGGGAAAACAACATCAAGGCAGAAGGCATCACAATTCCTGACTTGAAATATACTTCAAAGCTACTTTGATACAATGTCATTGTACTGACAAAAACAAACAAATAAACAAGCAAACAAAAACAGACCCAAAGATCAATGGAATCATTTATAAGATGCAGAAAGAGCTCCAAACACACTCAGCTGCCTTATCTCTGACAAAGGGGCCAAACGCCTTTACTTGACACTTAGTTTTAAGCGTGATGATTTGGGTTGTCTTTTTAAGAAGACCAGAGCCAAAGCCTCTGGGTGAGAAATCAGTTTTGTGAGAATTGATTTAAGCCAGGTGACACATACGTTGGATCTTGCTGATGCTGCAACGGATTGCAGCAAAGCAAAAGGGGTAAATGCGGAGAACGACATTCTTTAGTTAAAGCACTGAGGACACAGAATGATTTGTTTATTATTTGTCAAGGTTTGTCAGGATAAGTCTTCATTATATAGCCAGGGATTGGCCTTGAGTTAACATCCTCCTGTCTCAGCCTCCAAAATGCTGGGATTACAGGTGTGTGCTGCATTGCAAAAGGAGAAGGATGACCCTTTAATTACTCTTTCAAGGTATTTCCTGTGATAATTGAGCTGTATTATCCTCGCAAAAAACATTTGCTATCCGCCCATTTGTACTAGCCGCGCCCTTGGTTCTCTAAGTAAAGGGTGACTGAGACAGGTCACTGAGGCTGCAGTCCAAGGGGCTGCAAGACCCCTGATCCCAGGCTTTTCCCTCTCTTGTTTTTCTTGTCTCTCTTACTTTTATTTTCATCCACGGGCACCTTGTTCTTGGGACTTATCACCCTGGAGAGGACAATAGATAAATCTGGGGACATTTGTCCTCCTTTCCTTGGCTGTTGATGGTAATTTGCCTTCAACTCTCCCAGCTTTGGAAGGAAGAGGTTATATATGGCCTCCTGGCTTAAAATAAATCCCCTGCTTCACTTCTTCCTGACGACCAAAAATATCCTGAAGTAAAGTTGAGCAACATTTTCAAGAGGCTTCCTTGTTCTGCTCACAAATTCATTCTGCTTTGCATCTCAGAGGGTCTTCAAAGGGACAAAATCCCAGAGATGTTCGCAAAAATTCAGTACTTTCAGGTGTTGTTCTCAAAAAGTGTATATAATCTCTTATAGAAACTTAGTGGAATATAAGCTAGACTATATCCTTTCCACAAAACCTTGAAAAGTTCTGAGAGTGATACTCTATTAAAAAATAAAGTTAGTTTTGGTTTAGAAATGTACTAAAACCACTTTATCTTGTTCTTAGTGCTTTAGATGTAATGTTATGAGCCCCTATCCCTGAGCCCCATGCTGGGATTTTAAATGCAGAATATTGTTTTACATTTTTTATTTTTTTGGATTTTTAATTTTATTGAAAAGAGAGTATTGGATAATTAATTGGAACGATATTGGCTAATGCTATTCATCCTGGATAGCTCATATTTTAGTAGACACAAATGCCAAGTTTTTCACTAATAAAACAGTAAATGTAACACCTTGTAAAAATAATTTTCAAAGGAATAAAATCAATTTAACTTATGTCCATGGGTATATGTTCAAGGTAATGTATGTGCTTATGTGAAAACTTAGAAATCTAAACTGCCTAGAGTATTCATATGCTTTTTTGATTTTTTGAATAAAAGTAGTATCATGGAGTAGAAAAAAACTTCATGGTACAAAATATAATAACCATTGTTATTCTGTCACTATTTTGTTATGAAATTTTATTTTTTTCAAAGAAGATTGTTTTTATATCTCCTTTCTTAATATTTACTTTTATTACATGAAAATAAAAAATTAAAAAGACTAAAATATTCCTAAGTATATTTATGAAAATACTATAGGTACATATTCTATAAAGAGGTCTAAAAATTAATTATTTTGTGTTCATATCAAAAAAACCAAACAGAAAATTTAACCTTGATAAATCAAGACCAAAACAAGAAAAGACAGGATATTTCCCAATCTGAAACCTGAAACAATTGCACACCTAAGTGTATTACAGGTATTGCTTAAACATAACTACAAAGCACAAACCCCTTAAGGCTAAGGAAAT
>PVLD010025785.1:0-23195 GCA_004027595.1 Dinomys branickii
GAAGGCTGCAGTTGACCTGAGGTTAGGGCTCAGTTTGGTTAGGGGTGTGGCCTTGGTGTTTCTCCCTCAGATCTCTGTGCTGGGTTAACCTCATAGTAGGAGTGATTCTCATTTCATATCTGGAAGTTACTTCCCCTATTACCTGCCCTTCTTCCTCTTAATACCATGGCCCAGAGTTATCAGATCATCAAGCTTTGATCTTGATACACAAAGAAAGGCAAGTCAGCAAAATTCAGGCTTCCTTTCCTCTTCCTAGGATTTCAGGCAGGGGGTGTAGCTTGTGATTCAGTGGCACAGCACTTGCCTAGTGTGTGAGAGACTGAGTTCAATCAGCAGTATGATTTTTAAAAGAATTGAGGTTTAAAGGTGACATTCACATTAAGAATTTTATGTTCTGAGTTCAAAGCTAAGCTATAATATTTTGCGTTAGATGGTTCTTGCTTTCCTACTGAAAAAACAAACAAAAAGTATAGTATTAACTCAGTAAAGGAAGTGATATCTTAGTATTAACCCCAGATGCTCTAGGGGATAAATGTATTTAAATCATAACCCCAAACTTTTAAGCCTTTTTGTATCTATATTGCCATTTTTTAGGAGAACACAAAACTAGGTGTTCATTATGATTATTTTGTTTAAATACCTGCTCATTAATGATATCAGGTGCATTTTCTATGTCAATAAATACTTAACGGTCTAATCATTTCTAATAACTAGATAATAGATAATTGGATGACTGTCCTCCAATTTTGGATGAGTGATATGAGAACTGTTAAGTGTGCTCTAGTATTTGTATTGAGGCCTAATAGGTTGAGTTGACGTACAAAATTGCCCATCTACAGGCTGCCTGCAAAAACACACAGCCATTACGCAACACACAACAAACACAAGTACCTAGAGTCAAGCAGACAGATACAAACATGCATACACTCACACTCACACACACACACAGTCACTCACACACACACACACACACACACACACACACACACACAGTTTTACACATACAAGCTCATAGAAAACTAGACCAGAAGAACTTGAACCAAAACTTTTGCCGTGTAAAATTATTCTCCTTTGGGAGTAAAAGTAGTAAAGCTTTTCTACTTGTTCTTTTCTTTTGTGTACCTATATCTGTTCCTGCTTTGACAGTTCACTGTTGGAGGGTGATAAAGGGTGTTATACTTCCAATACATAACTAAAGCATATTTTTAAAAAGCCAATGAGAAAATATCATTATTTTCTCTTTTAATTTTGATCAGTGTCATGGAATTGATTGATAGGATCAGATAGAGAAAGTATGCAACTATTTAATGCGATAAGTTGTATGTCTTGTGTTGTATTTGCACAGAGATGAGCCAAGACAGAATGGAGGATAATAAAGAAAATACATTAATGTTCTAATGGAACCTGACAAATCCAGCAAAATCTTTGTTGTAAGATGCCTTCAACTTATGCTCTAAGTAATGTATCTGGTAGTTTACCCTGTTTTTAGAAGGTAACGAATCTATAAAAAAATCTGGATCATTTTTAGAAAGTAATCCATCTGTTAAAAGAATAAACCTCTCCTTTTATTATAAATATATTCTGAAATATTAGCACAGTTGGGGAAAACAAGAGATTGTATAGTAAGGATGGAACATCTTATATGTATATATCATATATGTATCATATATATGTATGTATGTATGTATAGTATCACCTCACTAAGTACAAATAGTTTTATCATATATTGCTATTTTCCTTCATTGGGTGAAATGAGATTTGGTGTCAGTGTTTTCAGAATTTAATAATAAATGAATATTGTTATTTTATTCCTCGAAAGATTACACATTCACTTTTACAGAGAAACGTTTATTCTCCTTGATTATGACGGTGCTCATCAATTTTTCATTTTTCCCATAAGTGCTCACAACGAGGATAATGAAGCTGCGATGGGCAATTCATCAGGTGCTGCGAAGATTTGCCGAGGGTTTCTATTATTTTAGAAGCTCACCCTGATCTGTCTACTGCAACGCTGATACGCATCCCTTTTTTATTTTAAAGTTTCCTTCCTCTTTTAAAGATTGATAAATGGGATAATGTGCGTAAAAGTGCTTCATAAACTCTGAAGCGCTACACAAATGCACGGTATTATGATGTAAAATTATGACGTATGCTTGGCATTTAGAGTAGTGCTTTTTGTTTAACAATGATGTCTAGTTCTTCTCAATTGCTTGCAGGATCATCTGAAAGGCCTCATTGATTGGTAAATTAATGCTACAGTCTTCCTGTTGTATAGGTTTCGGAGATGATCATTATTCCTGGCTTGAGGATTTCCTGCAATTCAGAAGGAACAGAAACACAGCTTTTTAACATTTCATGACTTCACTCTGCCAGATAAATAGCAATACTTTTAGATGTGCTTCTGTACCCATTTTTTTCTATTCTTTTCTTAATCACTTTGACACTTAGGGACATTAAGATGCTTCATGCAATCTTATCACTGAAGGAAACTTTATCTTTTAGTGCCCCAATCCCTAAAAGTGTCTTGAATTTCACTTTATCTTTTTTGTTGTGGTTGTTTTTAACAAACCATATTTTAGTATTAGTGGTGAGTAGAATCTTCTCCTGCTCTTGTTTTTTTTCTCCCCATGCGTGCACTAAAATGTACTTCTTTTGTATGCCTTTAGATACTACAAATTTACTTTACCTTCTGAAAATATTCTGTTGAATCCCACTGAAACAAACTTGTCTCCATTCTCATTTTTAAATTCGGATTACCCACTGCAATTACTCTAAAATAGTTGTTTTCTGCTATAGTCCTCTAGCCTATTATAACTCACCCACGTGCTCCGAGCCCTTGACAGATGTTCCAGAAATGGGAAATCACTTAGGGGAGATACTTAAGCTTACATATTTATTTTGTTAGGTTATGGTTTTCCAGACAGAACACCTAATGGGATAATTCTATAGAGTAAAGAACAAGAGAATTTGTCCTGTTGTATATTGTAAGCAATTGGTAAAAAGCTTGGTTTTAGACTAAAACAAAGCTGGTAAAGAAGAAAATGATGTTTACCTTAACGTGTGGGAAAATTCTGTGGGACTATAATAGCAAGTTACAGGCAGAAATGTTTCACACACAGAGCTAACACAGTCTGAAATGGTGAATAATTAAATAATAAGAGGCCATTTGAACCCTGTAATAATAGTATGATTGTACTTCAGGCTTTGTTTATTAAGTGGTCTGGGATTGAACATTACAATGCTGATTCTAGAATCTAAAAGCAAGCCATAAGTCCTAAAAGATTAAGAACTTCTGCTCCATAAACTAAGATTTTCTAATCTATAAGCTTAGACAAGAAGATATTTACTAAAGGAAGATATTGTTCTGTAATTATCTTATGTAGCAGCCATAGAAAACATGCTAATAAAATGTCAACTGTAACTTGCATTAGTCACTGTCTTATGATTTACATTTCTTATAAGTTATTTTATTCTTGGAAATCAAGTCCAATCCTCAACAGCCCTTAAAAGAGTTTAATTTCTTTGTGTGTTTTAACACTTGTCAAATAACTTTAGATTCACTCTAAGTCAATAAAACTAGACATATTTTATGTTTACTTGGCATACTTTCAGAGAAGTAGGAGGATTTCTTTTTTGCTGAGACAAGGAAAGCAAGCTTACCTTTTTGAATGAGGGAGCTGAAAGAGTGAATAATTTGGGACATGGGCGGAGGATAAATGGTATAGGACATTTGTTTGAAGAAATCAAAGAAAGTAGCAGGATCATGACTGAGGACGGTAGAGCCATAGTGTAAGTTTTCATAAAATTGCAGACTATAGATCTTGTAGCACTAACATGTGTCAAATATTTAAGCTCTCCAGAGTAGGTTGTTGAAGAAGTCTGTCAAAATTTCAGTTCCATAACTTCATAAACAGGTATATTCTGTTGATATTAATTTCTGTGTAGTTGCTCCTGGTTGTCAGATGACTTTCTTCATGTTCTTTTAACTAACCAATAAGTTTTTTTCTACTTTGTGGCTCCATAATGTGTGGGCCTTCATAGAGTCGCGTGCTGTGTACTCTGCCACCAGCTGGTATCCATACATAGAGAATGAGCTTGAAGACTAATATAATTTAATCTCAGTGATCCATCTAGATACACATCAGACAGTCACAGTGACGCGGCCTTTACTAGATGCAAAAGGGATGCTAGAAATGTAGAAGTTGGCCAGGAAATTGGTTCATAGCAACAGATCAACACCACGGAAAGAGGGGGAAAATGTTTCTAAGACAGTTTGCCGAAGTCATCCTCAGTAAACCCCTCAGTTTTTTCTCCAGTAGCACTAAACAATACAGGTATAAATGTGCAAAACATGGCTAACAGATTTCATTCATATTTAAAGGTTCTCCAAAGTAACATGAAGGAAGAGCATTGTTAGCAAGAAACATAGTCAAGAAATACCAGTGAAGTCCTACATGTTAAGAAAAGAAATGCACCCAAGGGCAATCAATATACTTGGAGAGCAAGGAAAGAAAGGATTCAAGGTCAGGACATTGGGGCAAGAGTACTAAAACTGGAAAAATAAGGTCAAGTAGAAAGAAAGCTAGGGCTGGGGATATAGCTCAGTGGAATAAGTGCTTGCCTAGTAAGCGCAGGGTCCTGAGTTCGATCCCCAGTACCGCAAAAAAAAAAAAAAAAAAAGGGAAAGAAAGCTAGACAGGTACTATAATTTATACCAGAAATTATTCTTAGGATTTCGATGGGAAGCACTGTGGAGGAAAAGGGCCTCTAAGTCTTGATATTGCCTTAGTTACTTTTCTCTTGTTACTGAGACAAAATACCCAACACCCAAAATTAAGGAAGGAAAGATTTATTTAACTCAAAGTCTATGGAGGTTTCAGTCCATAACCAGCTGGCTCCAAGGCAGGGTGGCATTGCACAGGAGCAACATTTCAAGGTGGTAGAAGACAGCAAAAGCAGTAAGAGCCAAAGGGGGAAGAAAAATCCTCTTTTCCTCCTTTATATTACAAGCAGGCTACACCACCCCAGGGTGGGTATAGCAGTCACACAATCTCCATACTGATGTTTTCAATAATTCTGGAAAAATACCCAAAACGGGAACAGTTGAGTCAAATGGGACTTCCAATCCTAGTTTTTTGAGGGATCTCCACACTGATTTCCACAGTGGTTGTACCAGTCTACACTCCCACCAACAGTAAAGAAGGGTTCCTTTTTTCCCCACAGCCCCTGCAGCATTTGTTACTTGTTGAAACATCATACCACAGTGATATATGTGCACCCATGTTTATAGCAGCACAATTGGTCATAACTAAGTCCTGGAAACCACCTGACTGCCCATCAACTGAGGAATGGATAAGAAAAGGATGTGGTATTTTTATTCAATGGAGTACTACTCAGCTGTAAAGAAAGATACACTTGAGGCTCTTATAGGTTAACGGATGCAACTAGAGACCATACTCATAAGAGAAATAAATCAGACCCACATATGTAAACATCATGTTGTCTCCCTGGTGTAAGAAACTGAAAGAGTAAATAAGATCAAAAAGGTACAATAGATGTTGTGAAAAGGAAAGAAACTACTCAAAAGGAAAGAACAACTGACATGGGGCAAAGGAGAAAAGAAGGAAGGGAAAATACACACACACACAAACAAGATAGTTAAGATAATTACACTACCAATTTCTGTTAGTTCATTGAAAGAAACAGTTAGTGCTTATATTATTTGATAAATTTTGCATGCCTGTATCTGGTAGTCTGGGCAACTAGTCTGAAGATAACAATATACAATATAATAAGCATTGTTAATTTCCTGTCTTAAAAAATATTCCCATTTTGTTTTAAAATTCTATATTGTTTTTACTTTTTTTTCTCTTTACAATAAAAAATGTGTCCTCTGCTTCTGAAGGACTATCCATAAATATTAAAGGTGGTAGATAGTATTTTTTCAATATGCTATTTTCTATGTCTATTATTTATTGGAAGTGGAATATTAAAACTGTGACTCTAATTGTCAAATTGACTGTTTTACCTCTCGTTTTTTGTCAGTTTTTGCTTCATGTATTTTGTAAGATCTTTTATTAGATGTGTATACATTTGTTATTATGTGATCCTGATATATTAACTTTTTATCAGCACAAAATGTCTCCCCTGGTCTTCAGTAATTCTTCTTCTTTTAAAGACTTATTTTCTGAGATTAATACAGATACTCCACCTTTCTTACAGTTACTCTTTGCTTCAACATTTATTTCCCATCTTGCATAGTCAACCTACTTGTGTCAGTCATTCTAATGTGCTTTTCTAGTAGACAGTTGGATCCTAGTCTTTTATCCAATTGTATCACCTGTGCCTCTTTATTAGATTACATCCTCCAGTCACAATTAATGTGATTAATGATGTGCTGTGTCTATGCTCACCAGTTTCCATTTGTTTCTTTATGTCCTTTTCATTCCTCCTTTATCCTTCTGTTACGTAGAGGGGCATATACTTTTGCTCTAAGGGTTACTACAGTCCTCTCACCTTTACAAAATTACAATCTGCCTCATTCTACTATGCTTCTCCATCTAGCAGTTGCTCTAGAGATGACAATATGTCCTTATCTTTTCATAACCTATCTTAGGCCAATATTTAGTTCCAATAAAACACAGTAACTTTGGTGCTTGTCCTGTTATTCTTGCTTCTCTGATTGCTATCTATGGGTTATATATTGTGACAAACCATGAACATGGTATTACAATTATTGTTCATTACTTGTAAGGATTAATAAAAAGGTGTTAAAAGATGACTCTATGCACTTTACTATGTACCCACATATTTTCTCTTGCCTGTGCACTTCATTTCTTCCTCCAGAGTGTGGTTCTCATTTGATGGGACTCTTTCTTGGCCTTTGGAACTCTCCCGCTCTCTTATATGAAACAATCTGCTGGTACCCAATCCACATAGACAAGACTTACCTCGGAATGTCTTCACTTTTGAGGAGAGTTTCATTGAATTTTTGGAAAACAAATTTGTTTTCGCTCTGTTTGTTTTCACAGCTCTAATTTTGCCACTGCTCTGCATTGAAGCCTTTAGTGTGTTTGCTAAAAAGCCAATTTTAAGTACATCACTGTTTCATGTACAGTTATTTTCTTGCTGCTTTTAAATTTTTTCTTGTTGCCTTTAGCGTCCAATCATTTATTCATGACATGGTAGGTAGGATCTCTCCATATTTATCATGCTTGGTCCCACTGAACTTCTTGAATCTATAAACCAACATTTTTTCTATACTTTGAAAAATTTAAAGAACTGACATTTAGCATTTTGTCCTGCCCCTTACAAAATTTAGGGAGTTAAGCGACTCTCCCCACAATATTGCTCACTGGCCTGTCTTTCTACAGTGTCACTGCATTTATTTGTTGGTAGGCTTTGCCTTTGTCCTACAAACCTGTTCGTCTTTTCATTCTTCTTTGATCTCCTTTCAGCTCTTATTTTAAGTGTGGATACTATATACCTTCAAGATAATCTGCTAAGTCCTTAAATTTATTGATTCTTGCTTTTGTCATTTAAAACCTGCTGTCGAACCCTTGTAGCGGATTTCTCAGTTTAATTATTGTTCTTGTCAACTGCAGAAGTTCTAAGTGTTCGTTTTTACAGCTCCTGTTTTGCCTGTGATCCCTGTGTGTTGATTCAGCATCATATCTTCCTTTAATTCTTTGAGTCTGCACAGATGCAGCAATTGCTTTGAAGAATTTGCTGAGCCAACGTATTTGCCCCCTCGCTGACAATTTCTGCTGTTTTATTCTCCTGTGTATAGGTCACATTTTTCTTGGGTTGGTATGTCCTATAATTTTTGGTTGAAAAATGTCAAAATTTCAGATAATTTCGCTGTCACAACTCTGGATTTTGTTGTTTTCCCCTGTGGGCTGGTGATGTCTATGGTGCCCGCTCTTCTAGTCACTTCTCCAACCGTAGCCCTGTGTTTGCTCTCCTCCCAGACGATGGCCTCTGCTTCTTTGTTCATTTTTGCCATTGTTACTCCTATTTTTATTTTGATTTTTTTGGCTAACATGCTAAGAATCATTCCTGTTGTTTAGCCAATCATTTGGCTAGAAGTTTTGCTCTGCATCTGCTCATTCTATTGACAAACCACTCAGTGTAGGATTTTGTCCTGTGCAAAGCTGCTTGTGGCTACAACCAGCCCTGCCCCAGCAGCACCCTCACAACCACGGAGCTGGGGAAAGGAGAGAATGAGACCTACAGGCTAGAATGCCGTCAACCCCACCTTTTCCATCTACGGTCAAGATTTTTGCCTGAATAGACAACATCTGTTTCTGTAGTTTGCTTGTGGCCATTTTCCAGGGATGTCAGTTAGTCGTCTTTGACAGTTCTACCCAGTTTCGGAGTTATTTGGAGCAGAAGATAATTGCTGACATTCCTTTGCGCTGAATGTCCCTGGTCTGGTCTACACTTGAAGGAAAGCTGACTTGGGAATTGCTATTGTCTCTCCTACCTGCTTGTTACAACATCGTGTGTGAGCCTTGCCCATTACCGGACGCCATATTCTCTCTGCTTGCACACAGATAGTAAGACGATCATGGTACGTGTTCTACCTGACTCATAACTAAGTGCTCCTTTTAGTGAAAACTTTCTAGGGCTGAGAAGAATGTAACATGATTCCCTAGCCATCATAAGGGTCAGAGGCACAACGATGTGGACTCTATGTATGTGAGCAACTGCACCACTGACTTAAAAATGACTCGTTAGTCATTTCTGTGTTCTTCTGATCTCTAGAGGGAAAATACTGTGTCATCACTGATGAAGGTATCACACTGGGAACCCATTTCTGCAAACTTCTGTAATATTCCTGCTATAAAGATGTTGCTTTGATGAGAAGTAGTGGATATCCGTTCATGCCATGACAGGTGATTAAGATTATTATTGCAGGCCCCATAGAATAGGTATGGAAGTGATTATATCAGACATTAAAAACATGCGAATATACTGATGAAATACAAATGTTAATATGTGATAAGAATCTAAGAAATACTTTAAATATTTATAAAACATTTTTGTTTCAAAATGAAAAACTATGAATCTTGTACAAGTTAGTTTTCTCACTGAAGGTTCTGAACATTTGCATATTATTTCATATATATGGAAGAACATTGTTGTGTAATGCTTTGTGTAAAGTTCTTTTGAAAATTTTATTCTCTGTGTTTTTACCAAAGGGTCCCCATAGTTCGATGCATTTGAAGCAAAATAGAATGAGTAATATAATGAATAATGAAAAATGTTTAAAAATTTAAAAATATGTGAATAGATGCAGAGAAAAGATTTACAAAGGATAGCGAAGTCACTGAACGTCAGAAGGAGCATAAGAAAAGATGTTGTTATACGCGGATTTAGGTGATACGGCCCTTTGATCTTCTGGTAAGTGGGGATGGGGCTGGTGAGACCTTAGCAACGAAAGGACTGAGGACAACAGGACAGGTGTCCCCTGAATTGCTTTACAACAGAAGGGGAGGGAGCACTGCTGTGTAGAGGAACGGGAGGACAGAAGAGCTTCGAGAAGCCATTATTAGGCATGATACAGCACAGAAATTGACAGAAAAATCAGAGGTAGTTGTGATTTCTGAGAACAAAAATGTAACCCCAGGGCCTGACATTTGGGAATGAGGGAAACAGCAACAACAACTCCTGTCCAAAACCAGGCCATCCAATCAGAAGGAAAAATAAAACAAAACAAACAAATAAAAGAAAAAACCCTGCACAGTGTTGTCTAATTACTATGTACACTTTTAAGGGGATGAGCAGATGAAGTGCAAACTCATAAGTAACCTTTTCATCTTTTGCGGTATCACCCTACCTCTACCACATGATGCGAAGTAAACCATTCTCTGGGAGTGCGCAAATACCCAGTGTGACTGGCAAAGTTTCCTCCCACATTCTAATGGAGATTGTTCTTGTGGAAACCCACATGTACACCTGAAGGAGTTTCCTTCTCAGGTGAAACCTCTCTGCCACCTGTCTAACACCCCACTGTAGCCCTGGGGTGTATTTTTTTGGAGTCAGTTATTTGTACTAAAAGGAAACTAACGAATAGTGCAAATGCCACTAAAAAAATACAGTCTTTATCAGAAGGCACAGATGCTAACTTATCAGATGTGAGGAAAGGGAACTCTCGCTAATTGGATCCTATTCTCTGTCAGTTTCATTTAAGGAGACATTTAAACAGAACACAGCTGGAATTGGGAAGTTCTCTTTTAAACAAGACTACATAAAACCAAGCTAGTTCAGGGTACTTGTATGTCTACACCCTGTTTCTTTTTTTCTAGCTTGGCTTGCTTATCCACATGACTGTAAGTAGCTCTTAGTAGCACTGAAGGAAGTTACTGAATAAATAGAAAAAGCCTCTAAAAGATAGGAAAGGTTTAGGGATTTTATAACCCAAATAAGAATTGCTAAATCAAATTTCCACTCTATTCTCACTTTGCAGCTGATTTTGAAAGAGTACTCAGATTTCACAGTTGAAAATTATTCTAGATATGCACTGGTCACACTCATTCATTCTATGTTATGAGCTCTGAAGTCAATTCACAGAGATCAAATGCACTGATAAACATCATAAAAAGATATTTATGAATGGCCCTCAGCAGGATCCAGCTTTCTTTAATCTTATGTCAGTACTATTTTCAATACTGTACCTTGCTTCTCAAATCACATATCAAGATGGACTCTCCTCTTTTTTGTTTCTTTCTTTCTTTCTTCTGCATTAATTCTATTTCTACACATGTTCCCAATGAAATAATTTGAGATTGCTTTCATTCACTTTCATGTGCGTGGGTTGGAGGCTGAACCTGAGGTTTAACCTGCTCTGAGCAAGTCCTCTACCACTGAGCCTCATCCTGGCCCCTTATTTTTAGATCTCGAGACAGGGACTAGCTTCGTTGCCTAGACTGACCTTGAACTTGTAAACCTCTTGCCTCTCATCCACATCTTTGATAGTATCAAATACAGCAACAAAACTCCACACAGCCTCAAATGACTTATAAGGAAAAGCGTCATAAAAATCTGCATGTGCTTCACGTGCACTTTGTGTGCTTCACTACCTGACACTCAGGAATGGGAACCTTTTAAAGACCTAGTGCCAAACGGCAACCCAAACCCATTTATTTATCAAAAAGTGGCAATACTGCAATTAAACCTGAATACTGAGGTTTTAGTTTAGAGAAAAAAAAAACAACTGTACATTAACACCCTTTCCTTAAAATGCGAAAACACGCATGTCACAGTTCCACCACCACTGCGAGTGACACGGATTTGTCGCATGGTGAAATGCAAATAAATGAGACAAGTTTTTCTGTGTCAAAACACATTTTTAGAAGTCTCTGTCCATTGAGCTACAGACAGATTATTTCAAGTGACTTTGCTGCAGTTTTGCCCTACATCAAGTAGCTTATGATTGTGTAACCTGTTAAATCATATTGTATAGTCAGTTTGCCATTTATCGTGTTGGCCTAGTTAGTAACTCAGCTAAGTACACACAAGCAATTTCCAAAGGGGCTTTTTCTTTTTGTGACTGTGATATAATTCATTTCACATTTTCTTTTGCAAATTCTGATTGCCCTGGCCCGGTCATATCTGTAGACTATCAATTTCATGAGAAAGATTTAACCTCAGTGCTTAGTCGGGAACCAACTGTTAGAGAAGTTACTACCTCCTTCCTAAGGAGACGTGAGATTAGGGCGAGGTAAAACTGGCTGGGAAGTAGGCGTGACTTGTTCATTTAAAAATGTCACAGGATGTACAAGCAGGACTTGAGCGGGTTTTCAGTACGACGACCTAGACATGATGTCAGCCTGAGAAGCGGGTGAGACAAAAAGGGCAGTCGCCGTCGCGCTTCTGCCTCTGTGTCCTCGCCTGCGCGGCCCCCCGCACGCTGTAGGCTGCGTTTCTTCTCCTACTTTTACTTGGCTCAGGCTGACCCTGCAGAGTCTCTTGCTTTCCCGACCTTTAATAAAAGGTCCGTACCGCTTGTGCTTGTCTTGACCAACTCTTCATTCAGGACAGAAAGTACCTTGAAAACACCTGCAGAAGGTTATGCTTTCTATTTTATGGGTTTTTGCATTAAAAGCGTTTTAGTTACCCTATCTGATAGGCACATGTTCATACTTTAGACAGTAGTCCTTGTTCTGTTATTTTTAAATATTAATATTTTTAAAATTTATTTGTCTATAAAATCAGTACTTCGTCACAGACATGAATGTTGAAACCAAATCTAAAATAAAAACTAATGCTTCTAGTTCAAAAAATACCTACCTTATCAGTGAGCATTGTGAACTAAACAGCTATCACCTTTTGCAGTTGGTAGGTCAGTAATACTGAGTAGCTAGGACTCTCTCCAAGTCCTCATGAAGGGCAGCCATCTTTTATACCCTCAGTGACGAGCCAAAGACCAGTGAGAGAAGTAATGAAGCTCCCACTTCTGTGTTTATCTGAAAGTCCACCTGATTAGCACGTGGTCAGACAAATGCTGAGATTTAAAATAGAATAATAAGGGGCTGGGATATAGCTCAGTGGAGTAAGCACTTGTGTGGCAAGCACAGGGTCCTGAGTTCGATCTCCCGTATCGCACCCCCCCAAAAAGTAAAATAAAATAATCATGGATCTGAGGTACAGTTATGGTGCTAAGAACCGTGGCTACCTGGCTTCGGTGCCAAAAGAACAGTAACTGGTTTTCCTGGGCAGCTTTTACACTGGAAGTTTAAAGCCATCCTGGGTAGCTAAAGTAGAAAATGTGCACTAACTGGAATTATCCCTGAAACGCATGATTTCTGTGCTTTTTACAGAGCAGGATGCAGGCTGCAGACATCTCTGCTGCCCTGGACTGATGATTGTACAATCGAAGGTGTACAGTTCAACTTTCTCTTTTTTAAAAAAGGTGCCATTTCATTGATTTATTAATATTCATGGGGCGTTATTTCTGAATATTAATATTATAAGCCTATTTATTTCCTAAATACCATGATTATCTAAGTTCTATTCCTTAAATATTTCATTTATCCTAAAACTATTTCTTAGAATAGATGGTTCCCACCAAAACCAGAACACCTGCTGAAAATTCTGCATCACATTTCCACCAGGACTGAAACTCTCTGGTAGGCTAAGTAGCAGGAGACCCCGAATGTACCGGAGACCTGGCCATCTCTGTCACCAAGCCCAAGTCATTCCTCTTTTAGCACGGGGTGGAGGAATTAGATTGAATAGAGCCATTCCAAGCTTGTTTTCATTAAAACACCTTAAAAACCAGTCAGCGTGCATTTCAGATAAACGCTATGGCTTTGCATGCCAATATATGCACAATAAATAAAGCTGGGTGCCAAGTAAAATATTTCTATTGGGCAATAATCAACTGAAGCTCCCCAGCTGTCCATTCAAGGGAGCGAAGTCAAAGGTAGAGATCGGGAAGGAAGAGGGCTGGGGTAACGATGGGGCTTTGTGTATTTCAAATGAGCTCTCTGCCTCGGAGAACTTAGGAAGATCCGAGATGGGAACCACTGAAGCGAATGATCTATCTTATAAATTAGACTTCAACTAGTGTAAAAGCCACTGAAGTGAGGGACCAATTGTTTTGGTAGCCTGTCGGAAATAATTTCAAACGTGACAGGATGCCCAGCAGTGTGGTGTGATCTCCCAGCCTTCAGCTCTCATGCTGGGAGAACACTGAACCGGACAAGAGAAAATCCTCACCGTGGAAGCACATTCACAGTGCCAGATTCTAATGCTCAGCGTTGTCAGTGGCTGCATCCCTGTCTCTCTCTCCCTCCTCCCTCTCCCCTCCCTGCCCTCCCTTAGTGAGTATAGAATTCCGTCTTTTATGGAATCACAATGAGTTGATATAAGCAACAGCAACAAAAACAACATCAAAAGAAATTACACCACCATCAAACTATCTCATAATATCATTAGTGACCTAAATTAAAGCAAGATAATTGCCCCAGCAGACAACAGCCATGAAGAATACTAATAATGTTGAAAGCCCTTTCCAACACTCTGCCAGGAACCCAGCTTCAAACCATCTTGCAATTTGTGTACAGATCAACTGAGAAAGCTTTCTCTCCCGTTTTGAAAAATTAAATGAAAACCAAAACAGCTGACCTGTATCTTTTGTTTTTCTTTTCTTTCTTTCTTTCTCTTTCTTTTCTTTCTTTCTTTCTCTCTCTCTTTCTTTCTTTATTTCTTTCTTTTCTTTCTTTCTTTCTTTCTTTCTTTCTTTCTTCCTTTCTTCCTTTTTTCCTTTCTTTTCTTTCTTCTTCTTCCTCCTCCTCCTCCTCCTTCCTTCTTTCTTTTTCCTTTGTAGTCCTTGTTATAGAAATAAATGCAAAATTGGGATCCTTTAAACTTTCTCAGAATTGTAAGACTCATTCTCAGACAAAATTTGTGAGAAATCCTAAAGTATCTATAGCATTTTTGAGAACAAAAATGATGTGATATTTAAAGAATGAAGAACAAGTCATTAGCACATTGCCTGATTCACTTAATTTCCTCTAATAAATTGGTTCCCCACCAAACAGTTGCCTCATCTCAATAATTTCAATCTATTAATAATAACAACACTACCAATTATACAACTTGGGAGTGTACCTAATGTCAAAAGTAGAAAAATTAAAAAAAAATTCATTTTTCTCCCTCATTTATTTCGTAGAGTGTTATGGTTGATACATTGTGTCAACTTGGGGAATCTAGAGGTTTAGCTGAGTGACTCAGGAGGAAGCTGGGATGCTTCCTTTGTAAACATCCCGAGCCTGTGGAAGAGGAGGGCATGGAGATTGTGTGAGAGGTTCACGACCCCTGGGTGGGGTAGGTTGTTTACAATGTAGGGAAGAAAAGGAGGCTGCTTGCACCCAGTCTCCCCTTTTGCTCTGGTGGTTTTTGCTGTGCTCTGCTGCCCTGAACAGTTTGCCCTCTGCCTTGTGCTACTCTGCCTCTGAACCAGCCAAGGGTGGACTAAAACCTCCACAAACTGTAAGCTAAATAAACCTTTCCTTCCTTCATTTTGGGCATTGGGTATTTTGTCTCAGCAATGAGAGAAAAGTAACCAAGACATAGAGTCAACTTTCACATGAATGAACTTGAAAGAAATAATGAGCTATGATTTCGTGGATCAGGATAAACTGGTTTCCTCGGTAATGTTGGAGTAAAGTGAATGAGTATGGGCACTGCAGGCAGCTTGCTCCAAGTTCTCCAGAGTCTTTAGCCTCATAAGGTTCAAGCTGGAAGCTTGGGAGGTTTCTGACCAACTCTGCACAGTTCACGGGCTACTAAAGTGTTACAAGGAAATATGGTGCCTAGGCTAAGTTCAGCCTCAGGAAGAAATGAGAATTTAGAATGTAAGTAAAGGTCTATTAATAAATGTACATTTTAATTTCTTATTACTTGCTACTGAAAGTGCTTAAGGAATGCAATTAAACTCCATACCGACATTTTTCAATCTTCCTTTATTGTAATTTTAATCTCCATCTGCCTCCTTAGGAGTAAATAATAAAGATGGTCTCTGGAGCAGGCCACTGAACATGGAGTTTTTACTGATGCTTAATGGAAAATCAACAGGATCCTCTTCTAGGGGGTGGGCAATACGTAGACTCCTGAACTCCCTCAGGGCAGTTGAGATCTAGAAGTTTCTATATCCTGGAGCATTACTATAATGTGGGATAAATCCAAAGTGCTTCATAAATGTTTTAGGAAATGGAAACTTACCACTTACCTAAAATAAATACAAGAGTAATATTGTGTTTACTTTATTAATGCTATTGAAAATACATGCTTAATACATATTGTGCTTTTATTCTTCTTTCATATCATTTTATGATTATTATTTCATGTTGTCCCAGTAAACAGCCTTGTTACAACTTAGAGTGTGAAGGGTCCTGCCTTTGTCAGGATGTCTAGACACTATTGTGTGGACTTGAGAAATTATTTGGGTCTAACTTTTCTTCTCAATTCAGAAAATTTTGAAAATATTAACAAAAAGATCTTCCGCAGAGTTGGGAGAAACCACAAACATTAAAGAGATAATATATGTGCTTAGTGTAATTCTTAACAGCAATTAACTAAGCAACTGTGCCAGGAAGTGACTGATATAACAGTGGTAAAATCTGATTCTTTCCATGATTCTGGTCACAAACCAAAGTGTGGGAAAACCAAGTGAAATTCAGTAGTTAGGTTCAATGTTGTCCCTATGGGGAAATTTGATTTGGTTCTCAGTTCGGTTTGAGGCCAGACTCATGGAGAGATTTGAGCTCATGAAACAAGGACTACTATATTATTGATAGAGACAAAAAGCACAAATCATTCAAAAGGTCATACAGCCCACCTGCCTCAGTTTACAGAAAGACATGTGCACTTAACAACAGGGATATAGTCTCAGAAATGCACTTAGACAATTTTGCCAAGGTAACATTATATAGAGTGTCCCCACACAAAAGAAGATGGCTTTAATGTCACTGGGACATATACTGTTATAAGACCATGATAGTTGAGTACATTGTTAACCATACTACTTAAATTACAGTCATTGTTTTGCTTAATACACCACAGTGCCTCATTATTTATCATTTCTAAAGTTTGGCATGAATAAACTTGAATAAAATGAGTAGCTATGATTTCATGTGGGATGCCTGAGAGTGTTAGCTGGGTAGTACCACGAAACAACTTGCTCCCAAGTTCAGAACTCGTTTTAATGCAACAAAATCTCTATACCAAAATAATATACATATTTTCAATGTAACAGTGTCTGGCTTATCACACATGTCCAGTAGATGCTGGTTTTTTAAAAATGTTGATGAACAAATAAAATATTTCCAAATGGTCAATTAGATCTGTGGTTCTCAATATGGGGGAGATTTGTTCCCCAGGGAAAATTGAAAATTTACATTTTTCCCACTGTGGGCAAAGGCTGTCACTGGCTTTTAATGAGGAGAGGGCAGAGAGGGCTGCACATCGTGTGATGCACAGGTCAGCCTCCACAGGAATTATTGTCCATTTTATCAATGTCACTCAAGCAAAAGAAGTCTTGAATAGACCCATCCTCAAGATTCTCAAGTTACTTATCCTTTAGCTATAAGTTATTCTTATTAACTCCGCCTTCATAATTATTTTGAATTCATTTTGTCTAAATGGCATAAGAAGACCAGTTGACTTGAATAATAATTAACACTGGAAAAATTGCTTGCTATGTTTTGATTACTTGAAATCAGCCGGTGCACATACAGGGAAAATGAGGCCCTAGAAGGAACATCTTTTTTTGAAATCGGGGGAGGATATATCTAAACCCAGTGTTCTCAGACCTTCATGTATAGAAGCATAACGTTTGGTTAATCAGAGATTCTGATATGAGAGATCTGACCCAGGCCCGGAACGCTTGCTCCCCTAGCAGCTTCTTGGGTAATGCTGTAAGAATCACTGCTAAGGGTCTAATGGAACCATTAGATGCTTTGGGGATTTGTTTTCATTTTATTCTTCCTGTTTTTGGAACGCAAATGAGTAAATCAACAGCCATTTGATTTTGATGAAAACATATCAGTGGAGCAAATCGGAGCCCTGTTCTTCAGACTGTTTTGTGTAGCGTGCCCTTTTGCAGCGCCACACGCATCCCTGCAGTCTCGGGAGCGCACCGCGGGAATCTGGAATGGCGTTCTTCCGCAACCTTGCCCCGGCTGTCCCTCGCCCTTTCTCCTATCTAAAATGTGTTACTATCGATTGAATGAGAGATCAGACGTTTAGACAACTCGCAGTGTGATGTTAACAGGGTTAGCTAAGAGAAAGGCCTCCGTGTAGCTTCTGTTTATTACTTTTGCAATCAGATTTGCATACCCTCCAAGGCTGCTCCCGGGGGTGCCTTTGCGGTATAGAGAAGGTAGGACGAAAAACGAGGCCAGGTCTCTAGCAAGTCTCTCTTTAGCCTATTTTTCCCTCTCTTGCTTACAACATTTGTTTTCCTACCTTGCAAATCAGATGAAAAACCCAGGAAAAACAAGAGTAGGCAATAACAGTGCTTACTCTGGCTGGAAAATTCTAGTCCAAAACAGCATGCCTGGTTTTGATTACATCTCGTAATCAAGCTGTGTACAGTATGACTTAACTTAATGTCTCAGGAAATGTTAATCTGCACATTGGAAAGCTTGATTTTAAAGATTGTACGATCCATTGACTTGAACAAGAAGTCACAGTTCATCACTTTTTTCCTTAGTATTATGTTACTGCTTAAGAAAGACTCTTCAGGATAATTGGTAGTTGGTTAATAATTGGATAATATTCATTTTCTAGGTGTAGTGGGGGAAAGAACTGCAAGAAAATAGGAAAGTAACACAGATGCTGCTGAACTGAGCTAGGTCAAAGAGTTTGGTTATGTATGAATTCCAAGTCCAACTGCCGTTAACTTTGTACTGCAAGAGAGAGTAAATGCAATGTCCTTGGACTTCAGCCTGCTTATACTTTGAAGTATTTGTGTATTCTATTATTTATTGCAAATACTTTGAAGTATATATATTTAAAAGGGGAGGCTGGGCGCAGTGCTGTACAACTGAACTCTCAGCACTTTGGAGACTGAGGCAGGAGGACTTCAAGTTCAATGTATGTCTCAAAAATAAAAAAATAAAAAGGTTCTGGGATGTAGCTCAGGGCAAAGCCCGTGAATACAAAATGAAAGGGAGAGAGTAGTGAGAGAGAGAGAGACTGAGAGAGAGACAGAGAGCTCAATTTTCTATGCTCTAACAAGTATATCTACAAGAATACCGTCCACGTCACCTATTTACCTAGCATCCATCTTGTTTTCTGTAAGAGGGGTAAGCTTAGAGTTCACCATTTTACAAACAGTTTTTAGATGAGAGAAAAGGATGTGAGTTTTGTGCTGATCACTTTCAGAGCTATGTCATTTGCTATTGGCAATTGCTACACCCAGGAGAAATCACAGATTGGCTGTTTGAGAAGTCAAGAAACATTTCACTGGCATTAAGCCACTACACATAGGCATGTCTCCCACCATGTACGCCCACACATATCTCCCACCTACCCCACACATCTCCCACCATGCACACACATACACGCCCAGACAGTATTAGCCAAGAAAACATACAAGGAATAATATAAATAATGTTTTATTTCAAATACTTCATTTTGAAGTTCCTAATTTAGTTTCGACTAAAAGCATAATCTGGAACATGGGTCAGAGTCATTCCTTCATTCAGTCAATCACCTCTTTGATTTTTGTGCCATATATTTTGGGGATGACAGGGCATCATGACACTAGCTACCATTCTAGTGTTGGCTACACAGATACTACCTACCAAGTGTGCCCTCATAAATGATATAGCTACCAGAATTCAATATTTCAAACAGTAATTCTCACACAGTGAGTGAAATGACAGAATATATAACTATAAAGTGATACAGCTGATTTTCAAAGTATTAGAATATAGTGTCCCATAGGAGTTGATTGACAGTTGGTGACAAGAGAAGATTACATACATTTTGCTCCTTGTGAGCCACTTAAAAACATTATTTCAGACATCATAATCAGCTAGAAAACGTGGTTCATGAAAAATGTGGGCTCAGTAATCCTTTCCCCTTTTAACTCTGGGTGTTGGGTATATTTTACAAAAATATGATGTAACTCTCACTGCATAGTCAAACAAAGATCTTAGACCATTTTTAAACAATTCTACAATATTTTCTTATTCTGAAAGGATCTTATGAAGACTCAATCTCTAACATTAAAAGTGACTCAAAATCACTTTGTTGTGATAGCATTTTGAGATTAGAATTTCCTCAGAGGTTATTCATTGGAAAAGTTCTGAGATGTGTAAAACCCAGGTAGAAACACTTTAAACAAATTTGAAAATAGAAATAAAACTAAAGATTTTATTTAGTGTTATCTTAATGGGCTATGCAGGAAACAGAAACAGGTTCCTGTTCCAGATCATTTAGACACTAATGAGTGGATGCTCTTTAAATAGTCTCTGCCACATTTATCCAGATTTCCCTCTCATGAAAAGAGAATACGGTACTAGTTTTAACGTGTCACATGGAGAAAAGGAAATCAGAGAGAAGATACCTTATTTCAGAATGCATTTTTTGAGAAAATGAATAATTTATCTTTGATCATCACTGCCTAGCTATAAAAACTTGTTTCCAGTACAAATGCTCTATCCCATGAAACAAGAGACGTGTTTAAATATATATAAAATGGAGTATTACTCAGCTATAAAGGAAGATAAACTCAGGGCTTTTATAGGTAAATAGATGCAACCAGAGAGTTCACTCATAAATGAAATAAATCAGACTCACGTGTGTGAACATCATATTATCCCCCAGTGTAGGCAACTGCAAGGGTAAGTACAATCCAAGGCACAATAGATATTCTGAAAGGGAAGGAAACTGCTCAAAAGGAAAGAACAATTGTGATGTGGGAAAGGAGGAAAGAAGTTTTTTCCGGAGGTGGCTGGATCTAGAGTTTGTGTCGCTCGCATTGATTCATGGTGCAATGCTAGGGTCAGGGCAGTGGGATTAAGGGTGTGAGCGCTACCGCCCTAAGTAGGATGGGTAAGACATAAGGGATTGAAAGTGCTGCGGTAGTCCTTGATGCTTTGATTCCTTCTGCCTGCCATGAACCGCTCCTCTGTGAGGCCTGTCTGTCTCAACACCCTACCTTGGAGCCAGCTGAGTCCTCTACAAACTGTGGGCTCAGTAATCCTTTCCCCCTTTAACTTTGGGTGTTGGGTATTTTGTCTTAGCAACAAGAAAAGTAAATAACACAGATAATGTTTTTCTAGGATTTCAGAACCAAAACAATTTGTTCTCTTGATTCTATTTTCTTTTGTCACCCCTCTCTACCCATCACTCTCTGCATCAGAATCTGTTGGATTCACACACAAGGATGTTTCAAGAACAGCACGTTCGATGGAAAAACATGATGAAACATTCTAACTGCATCACACTGTGTGTTTGTGTGTGTGTGTGTGTGTGTGTGTGTGTGTGCGCGCGCGCGCGCGCAAGCCATTTGTTCTCAGTCCTCATGCCAAATCAATGCTGCAAGAATGTTTATTTCAGTCTTTGTTTTTAATTCACTCTTTGTCTACAAAAGGACTGAGTAATAATGCTGTATGCAACACTATGCAGAGTGAGCAAGATGGATTTGGGAATAGATTCCCATTGAGATGAGGACTATCCACTTATTTTAATGGCACGTGTGGCAGTCAGTTGAAGTTGCATTTATCTTTTATAAAGTCCTAAGCTGAACTTTTGGCACTCTCATTGGTACAAATTGTTATGTTCATCTATAAACACATTCCGCTTTCCCTACCCTCCCAAATTCTTTTGAGATGAACAAATGATCCATATGCTGAAAAGGTAAATGGTTTGTGCACATGACTGATAAGTGCATTTGTTAATTTACCATAGGATAGCTACATAACATGATGGCTTCTATTTGCATGGGAAGCATTGTGATTCTTTTAAATATGAGGGGATATTTTTGAAATAGAATTCTTTATTCAGAATATAATGGCTAAGGTGTAAGACCAACTGCCTCCAGCTTTCCTCCTTACTTCTGACCCTATACCCTTACAAATTGTATCTTCCTCTTAAAATCAACCCTGTAATCTTGTGCCTCCTTTGCCTGATGATTTTAGCTGAATTTAAATAAAAGTGTCTCTAAAATGCTCGCAAACCAAGCTCAGTGGAGTAGCATCTCCATAGTCCTTTATTCAAGTTAATTCTGCTACTCAAAAAAATTAGTGAAACAAATTATTGCACTTGGAAAATTGCACACATTTTGTTTAATTGTGTATAAATGAACCTAGAAGGAGCATAATTCTGTCATTTTCAAGCCAGGAATGGAGGTGAACAGGTTTCCAGGCGTTTGACTGATACAGTACTTACGAGAGTGGCGCACATTATCCCCACAATCGGGGATCCATAATGCAGGCCTGACCCCATTGAGCATGTCATTACTTGGTGTACTGGAAACTTTTTCTAAATCTAAGAAAATTTCTAAATGTGGGCTACAGTTAATCTCTTGAAACAAGTCAAGGAAGCTGTACGAAAAATAAGAAATAAGGAAGCACTAATTTAATTTGAACCTTAAAAGAGAGGTGAATTTCTACCTGCAATTCATCATCAACTATTCTAAATGAAATACATGCTTTTTTCAAGCAAAGATGTTCTACCCTCAACAACATGACCCCAGGTGTCTAAGCAGTCTGTGACTATGCAGGATATCAATTCCATATACATCACGGGAGTTTGAGAAATCGGTGACTGGAACAAGAAATCAGTAGAAATATAGTAACAAATTTTGTTTTTGTATCCAATTTCACAAAATGTCATTCTGAGTGGTTCAAGCCAATCAGTGAGACCAAAAGACAATGTACGAAATAGCGCCATTTAATTTTGAACCCTTCATCTGTGATGGAGCATACACATTTTTGTAAAAACCCTTACAGGAACGACCATCACATTCCAAGTTGGACCCTCAGATACTACAGAAAATGTAAAGGCAACGATCCAGGATAACAAAGTTGATCTTTGCAAGTGAGCATCTGGCAGATTCCATACTTTGTCTGGGACTCTAACATTCAAAAGGAGTCCATGCTCCATCTTGTGTCAAGGCTCCACAGTGGTGTTAAGGAAAGGAAGAAGTCTCACACCACTCCCAACGAGAATAAGCATAAGCCAAAGGTTGGGCTGACTGTCTGGAAATACTGTAGGGTTGATGAAAATGGAAAAATGCATCGTCTTGATCCGGAGTGCCCTTCAGCTGAATGTAGCACTGGAGATTTTATGGCCCACCACTTTGACAGACATTATTGTGGCAAGTGTTGGTTGACTTACTGCTTTAACAAATGAGAAGACAAGTATTTATGTATGAGTCAGTAAAAGACTTCAGTTAACAAAAGGAAATATAAAAACAAAATAGCCTCTTCTGACTATGTCTATTGTTTGGCTTTCTAATTTAGAGCTACCTCCAAATACCTTCAAATTACATAGAATAAAGTATTCTGGGCAACTTATGTGCTCATGTGGCCAGTGATTCTTAGGAGGGAAGTAAGAAACAGAAGAGGAGCCCTTTCATGACTGAATGTAATAGCAACTTTTGTGTATTGACAGGCAGAAGTGCAGACTCCAGAATTTGTACCAGAATCGTAAGTGGCAATCAACAAAGA
>PVLD010025786.1:0-23184 GCA_004027595.1 Dinomys branickii
GTTTGAGGTGTATCATTAGGTTATTTATTTGCTCTCTTTCTATTTTCTTTGTATATGATTTCATTGCTATAAATTTCCCTCTGAGGACTGCTTTCATTGCATCCCACAGATTCCGGTAGGTTGTACTTGCGTTTTCATTTATTTGTAGGTAATTTTTAATTTCTTCTTTAAATTCTTGTGTGACCCATTGGTTATTCAGGAGGTAGTTGTCTAATTTCCACGTGTTTATGTGGTTTTGGAGTTCTCTTTGTCATTAATTTCCAATTTTATTGCACTGTTGTCTGATAATATGCATGGGATAATTTCAATTCTTTTGCATTTAGGTAGATATGCTCTATGGGTAGACTGTGGTCTATTTTGGAGAAAGACCCATGTGCAGCTGAGAAAAATGTGTATTCTGATGCTGTGGGGTGGAAAACTCTGTATACATCTACTAAGTCCATGTGTTCACACTTTTGGTTCAGGTCTGTTATTTCTTTGCTGAGCTTCTGTCCGGTTGACCTGTCTCTTTGCGACAGAGGGCTGTTTAGGTCCCCTATTACAATAGTGTTATTAGTTGTTTGATATTTTACGTCTGTTAAGATCTGATTTGTAAATTTAGGTGCTCCATTGTTTGGCGCACAAATGTTTAGGATAGTTACCTCTTCCTCTTGCCGCTTTCCCTTAACTAGTATGTAATGGCCTTCTTTGTCTCTTTTGATTGTTTTCGGTTTGAAGTTTACATTGTTTGTAAACATAATAGCTACCCCTGCTTTTTCCTGGGGACGTGTTACATGGAGAATTGTTTTCCAACCTTTAACTTTCAACCTGTGGATTTCCTTTTGAGTAAATGTGTTTCCTGTATAGAGCATATTGTTGGATTGTGTTCCTTAATCCACTCTTCCAATCTTTTCCTTTTGACTTTTGAGTTGAGGCCATTTACATTAATGGTTATCATGGTTATATGTTGGCTTATTCTAGTCATGTTATTTACTTGTTGTTTTTTTTCTTTTGCTGACTGTTTACTTGGTTGTTCTGTTTAGGGAGTTATTTGTATTGTTCTTGGAATTGTGGTCTCTTTTTTCTCTGTCTAGCATATCTTTTAGTGCTGTTTACAATGCTGGTTTTGCACTCATGAAGTTCTTCAGTTGTTCTTTGTCATGGAAATATTTTATTTCTCCATTGAATTTGAGGGATAATTTTTCAGGATACATCAGTCTGGGTTGGAAGTTGTTTTGTCTCAGAATCTGTAGTATCTCGCTCCAAGCTCTTCTTGATTTCATGGTTTCCGTTGAGAAGTGTGCTGTGATTCTGATGGGCTTTCCTTTATAGGTGATCTGTTTCATTTCTCTAGCAGCTTTTAATATTGTGTTCTTTTGGTGGATATCTGGGATCTTGACTATTATATGCCTGTGTGTGTTTTTCTTTGGGTTATGGCTCGTTGGGGTTCTATATGCCTCGATCAACTGAACTTCAGTATCTTTTACCTTGTTTGGGAAATTTTCTGCTATTATTTCAGCAAATATTCTTTTTATATCGTTTGTGTGGTCTCCTGCTGTTTCACACACTCCTATAACTCGAATATTGTTACGTTTTGCCTCATCTTGGAGCTGTTGGATTGACTTTTCTTATGTCTTTGATGTTATCATGAGATTTTTCCTTTCACGCTCATAAGCTGCCATGCTGTCTTCAAGTTCTGAAATTCTATCTTCGGTTTCATTTAAGCAGTTTTGCAAGCTTTCAGAGTAAGTTTTCAAATCCTGGCATTCTCTTTGGACCTGTTTCATTCTTGGTAATTCATTCCTGAATTGCTCTTGTAAGGTTTCCATTTGTTTCCTATTTTCTTCTAGTCTTTTATCTATTTCTTCTCTATGTGTATGGAACATTTTTTCAATCATTGTTTTTAGCTCGTTTTTTGTCTGAGAGATCATTGCAGGTATGTGGCTTATTTCTGCTTTAAGCCCTTTTATGGCCCGTGGGAGTTGTTTCATTTCAGATGCAATCGTTTCATAAGTTGTAGGTATGTGGCTTCCTGGTTCCCCTGTATCCTCGCATTCAAAGCTTGTTCTGGGTGGGGTTGAGTTTTGAGACTGTATTTTGTTCCTCTGTTTTTCCATTTTTGGGTATCAGATTCAAAATGTGGAGCTATAAATTCCCCCAGGCAGTTCAGCAGGCAAAGGTCTGCTGCAGAGGCTGTCCCAATGATTCCTTCTCTTTGTGAGAATGTCCCTTAAGCTGTCTGCTGGGATTTCCACTTCTACTCCCTACCCCGAGACCTGGCTGGGGCGCATAAACAGCTCGCCGCCTCAGGGACCTTGCAGGCAGGGGGCCACTCACGTGTTCCTCCCTGGGTGGAGCTCCTCCCCACCTCTCAAATCCCGTTGGGGCGGCCAGCCAGGTCTTCCGACCCGGGGATCCTGCAGTCAGTAAAGCTGTTTGGATGTGCCTTGCTGGGCGGAGCTTCTTCCCCACTCAAAAAAAAGCCAGTCAAGGCGCCCAATTAGCTCATCCTGGGATTGTGCAGACAGGAATGCCGCTCAGATGTATCTCCCTGGATCGAGCTTCTTCCCGACTCAGAAATCCTGCTGTTGTGTTCACTTGGCTCACTTGTTCTGGGATCCATGCCGGCAGGAGTTCCTGGCGCTCCCTGGCGCTTTTTCGCCTCCTCACCTTTCTTGCAGGAGCCGCCCTACTAAATTCTTATCCCAGAGCCATCATGAATTAATATTCCCATGGGTGAGTCTTAACCCAGCTGTGCTTCAACTGTGTATGAGAGAGTTGTAATAGATGATGGTTAAATTTCTCTTTAATTTAGAAATTACATAGATTAAATTGCACAGATCGAATTAAAGTCTGAGGTGACATTTTAGAAGTCAGGCCAAGTGGGGTACCAGGGCCATGATAGTGCAGGGAGTTCCTGATGGTGATTTCCAAGATTTAGCAAATTGTGCTGCTATAAACATGGGCGTGCATATATTGCTGTGTATGATGCTTTTAATTTTTCTGGGAATATATGGAGAAGGGGAATAGCTGGCTTAAGTGGGACTTCTAATCCTAGTTTTGTGAGGAATCTCCACATTGATTTCGTGGTTTCACCAATTTACACTCCCACCAGCAGTGCAGAAAGGATCCTTTCTCCCCACAGCCTCTCCAGGATTTGTTATTGGTGGATTTTGTAATGGGACCAGCCCAGTGGACAGCTCAGAGGGAAGGGTGGGCAGATGGAGGCCTTGGAGACGTTGTTCTAACCCTGCCCTTTTCCTTGCCCATGCTCCACTCTGCCTAGTATCGAACCCAAGAAATAGATACTGCCATTATAGAGAGTTCATTCTAAATATTGAGATTATCTTATCCATAAAGACTATAATTTAGTCATTTTCAGCCAAACTGACTGCATCCATAGGTTCCCCAAGGTTGTATCTTTCCTTATCATAAAATGCCATTGAAAGACTTATGCACACAAGTGCTTGCTCATAGGGTCAGTTATGAAAGAAATCTTTTGACTTTTGCCTTTAGAAAATGTGATTTCTAAACTACATTGGAAGTTATCAACATACCAGGTGACACTATTGACAGCTTGGTTTCTTTGGATATGGTATCCATCAGCACATTTCCGTGAAGATTAAGAGACACTTTCATTGGGCAGATTCCTGTGGTAGAATTTTTGAAGAATGGATAAGACAGAGTTCCTTCCTTCCTCCTGTCTGTTTTCCTCCATCCTTCCCTCCTGCATTCCTTCCTTCCTTCCTTCCGTCCTCCCTCCCTCCCTCCCTCTCTCCCTCCCTCCCTCCTTCCCTCCCTTCTTTCTTTCTCTTTCTCTCTCTCTCTCTCTCTCGCTTTCTTGCCCTCTTGCTTTCTCACTCAAATGTTTTACTAGCTTCACTGTAACAGATGTCCCAGAAATGAAGATTAAATTCAACTCTGCCTTTAAAGCTCACTATCAAATTGGGGGCTTTGGCATAGGGAAGAATTGAAGAAGTTACACATACATAAATTTCATTTAAAGGATAGTTTCTTATGGAGGTTAAGGGCACAGTGCAGTGCCAAATGACTCAACTTCTTCCCAGGTATTTTCAGATGAGGCTCTGTAGAGAGATAGGAGCCCACTCTCTAAGAGAGAGATTCTCTGACTGTCTGATCTCATGATCCCTTTTTGCTCTTAAAAATTATGGAGAAAGCTAAAGAGATTTTGTTAGAGTCTCTGGTATTTACCTTATTAGATATCAAAGTTTAAATTTGAAAATATTTGTATAATTAATTTCAAGAGATCAATAATAACGCCATTACATGTTCATATGAACACTGTCATCGTTTTAGGAGAACTACGTTCTATGAAAATAGGTTAGGGACAAAATGACAGTGTTTTACATTTCTGCAAATGTTTCATGACCAGATTAACAGAAGACAGTTGGCTTCTGGTGTCTCCTTCCTGAATCTGTTGTTATGTTACATATCATGCTGTCCTGGCAAACTACTGTACACTTATAAGAGATTGAGTGAACAAGGTGACCTATGTCTTCGTAATGTTTGGAATTAATTCTGACTAATTTGGGGGACTTCTTGTGTGTGAGTCAGCTTTCTGTTGCCATAATGAATACTTGAGATACCTGGTTATAGAGAAGAAAGGTGTATTTCAGTTCCTTTTGGAGTTCAGCCTTGAGCGCTGGCTCTGATCCTTTGGTCCTGTGGAAGTGGCCACGCCCTTATGGGTGGGAGCAGACAGCAGGGCAAAGCCATGCACTTCATGGCTGATGTCACTTTCCCGTTGCTGAGAAACTATAACCAACATGCACAACTTTAAGGGGGGATTTTCGGTGCCGAGAGTCTCGGCCCGTAGTTGGCTGGCTCACACGCAGAAGGGCACAGTGGAAGGGCCAGATGTGGAGCGCAGCTCCTCACATCACAGTGGGCAGGAAGCCCAGAGAGAAGGCAGGGTTGGGGAAGGAGACAAACCCTCCAGGCCTGGACCACCTCTTCCCTCCAGGCCCCGCTTCCTATCAGCATTGCAGCCATGAGGACTGTGGAGCCCCCATGAGCCAGCTACCTTCCAAACATATGAAACTTTGGGGGCACAACCCACGTCTACACCCTGACAGCTGGGAGTGAGAAAGAGAGGAATAGGAGACGGTGGGATCCTCTTCAACAGCAAGGCCCGCATGGCCAGAAGACTTCCCATCAGTGCCTTTTGTAAAGTTTCTGCCACCTCCCAACAGCTCCTCCTCTCTGGGGAGCAAGTCTTTACCTGGGGGCCTTTGGAGGACAGTTAAGATGCTAATCACAGCACTTGAAAGCACGTCTGGACCCTATGGGATCTGTGTACTACAGTTTGAGAAGGCTGGTTAAAATTATCATTTTATTTTATTTTTGTTTATTTACTTATTTATTTATTTTTTTGAGTCAGCCTCTTGCTATGTAACCCAAGCTGGCCTCAAACTCTCAGTGATCTCCTGTCTCAGCTTCCTGAGAGATGGGATTACAGGCTTGCGCCAGCACACCTGGCTCATGTGCTAGCTCATATTTATTGTATGCCATGAAAAAATGAATATCTTTCATGCATCTAGAAGAGTGCTGTTGTCCATGCTTGGGAAAACTGAGGAAATCATGTTACAGTTATATGACATACACTGGATGAAAAAGGTGAGCCTGTTCACTCCATGAGGGCAGTCCTGGCTCTTTTTCACCCACCAACTATAGCAGAACCAAGCACAGGAATTGACGTAGATCTTTACAACAGGTAGCAGAGCACCCTTAAGATACTCCAGTCAGAGTGTAGTGAGTGTGACTTGTAGGGTGAAATGTGGCAACGGTGGGAGACGAAATCCTTTCCAGCCGAGGCAGCAGGAGGGGTCTGAGAAGCAGACAGTATTACAGTGGAACCATGAGCATGGTTTTGGCAGTCAGGGTCGGGAAGGTAATTTCTGGACCAAAGGACAGACAGAGCAGGGAGCAGAATGGGTTTGGTGCTGAGACATGTGAGGGATGTGACGCATAAGGAGATAGAGGAGAAGCAGTCAGAGATGCAGCTGGGTGAATTGACTGGGGCCAGACTGTGGGAGACCTTGCCTGGTCCATGAGGAGGAAACTTAGATGTGTTTTCATAGATAATGAAGAACCTTCGCTATTTTCTGAGCAAGTTTAAGGAAATGATTCTAGCAGTGATGCTGAGGGCAATGTGGAGAGGCGAGATCACAGAGGCAGAGTGATCAGTAAGAAGGTGGGAGGGAGGGTCTAAAAATCTGTGGAGGGGGACCCAGGTGGTATTCCAGGTCATTTAGGATAGGAAGCAAAAAAATGAGACAGGGTTTCACCCGAGAGAAGTGACCTCACGGTAGGTCCCGCCACACTCATGCTGAACAGTTCCGCACAGGTTCACGGACTTCGGTTTCTCCATATGGAAGGGCCAGAAACGGACGGCTTCCTATGCATGTCACAGGAGTCTGTGGTAGGATTAATGAGCTCTTTGACAGAAAGGTGCTTTATTAACCCAAGCCATCAATAATAAAAATGAGAATGTTTGCCAAGTGCTTTTGCTCTTTTATCAGAGGCTGCTGTATAAATCTGAAATACTGCCTGGGACTATTGTCATTGTTAATAATAGTGAAGTCTTTACCACAAATGCCTGCCCGGCGGACTTGTTCTTGGTCATTTCTGCAGAAGGAAGATGAAGCCTGGCACGGAGTTGTTCCATTCCATTTATTCCGAATCTTTCTTATTGTTAACTATTTTCCTGGTTACTGTGGAAGTGATTTTAAGGGAAGCTGAATTTCATGGTGCCTAGTTCTTCCCATCCCCGTTCTGGCCTGCTACTCCACCGTGACTGGGGACATTTGCACTCTCCCTTTTCCATGAGAAGGGAGGTGGGACACCATTTGCTCAGCTTGTATTCTTGTCAGTTAAACTGGGTCTATTAATTTAACCTATAGTTGTATAAGATGGGGATCAGAAATATGAACTCTGGAGTTGGACTGCCTGCATTTAAATCCAAGCTGTATTACTTTACATGATGTACTGGGTAAGTCACACAATGTCTTAAGCCTCAGTTTCCTCACTGTGAAATGGTATGAATAATATTGCTGATCTCATAAGGTTACCATGGGGATACTGAATGCTTTTAATTGGTTAGTTTTTATTACCACTCTCATCAATATGCCCCTTCCATTTCCTGGTCAGAATCCTTTTCCATCTCTTGTTGATTCATAATTTCATCTGTCAGAAACATGTGACTGCATAATTGGTCATCAACTGGTTCTTTACTTAAAATACCATTCTGAAGCTTCCATGAAAACCTTAAATTTATTCACTGCCTTTTTATGTATTTTTATTGGGTTTTCTTCTGCCCCAACAAGCCAAGTACTTAATTCTTCTGTGACTATAAGGGTTCCATGAACTTTGTCCTAACCAGTAATAAGTTTTACTTCCGAGGACGTGTCTTCACCTTCCACACAATCATCCTATAAAAACACTGGCTTGCTACCTTCTTTTTGGATCCCTGTACTTCATACTTTTTCAAGGTCTAAGAAAGCACTGGAATTGCACTTTCTGCCTTTCCCTCAAGACCTATAGTAGCCTGTTTCTTGCTCCTGATCATGTCTCTCTAGAATCCTACCAATACTCTCCCATATTATCTCAGATCCACTAGGATCTGCTTGAAACCCTCCCTGAGCTGTTGGTGTGTAGCTGCGGGGCTCAGGAGGTGGCTGGGGATACATCCAAGCATGTGTTCAGGTCACCAAATCTGAACTCATTTTTCTAATTTGCACCAAGATTTCAAGAGTCTATTGGTCTTGCTGAGCGCCCTTTCAGTTGTTATTCACTACTATTGATAAGGGATAACTATAAATTCCTGTGGATTCTGGCCCAGGATGTAATTGACAGATTTTTCTCTTTGCAGTAGTTGCACAGAATGAATTTTCACTCATCACCTTTCTCTGTATGGTCTCTAACTTCTTTGGATCAAGAACCAAAGAAAGCAATGGGCTTGCTTCATATAAAAAGTTGATTCATATTTGTTAATAGTGAATTACATTATGTTGCAATTGACTAGGACAGATTGTAAATGACTGTTGAGAATAGTCACTAGTGGGGGGGCGCAATGACAGATTAGCAGGACAAATAAGAACGCATTAGCATTAAATCAGTTCCTCATTTTATGATTCAAGTGTTGAATGCTTCTCTTAATCATCCTGGCTTAGAAACTGTTTAGATGAACATACCAGGAGGGAGTTTCCATTTTTTTTTTTTTTTTTTGTCTGGGATTAGTTCAGAAAGACTGAAATTCAGCAGCTTGGTTTTGTCTACTCTCGCGGTCACTGGGGACTCTTGCCTATGGCCTTAGGTAACTGCACGTTTGCTTTAAAGTCTCTGTGTTCCTCGTACTATTTTAAGGACTCCCTGATGCACTGAAGTCCACTGTCCCGCTTTGTGTGACCCAGCAGTGTCCAGCTACACAGGACAGTGCTTAAGGGCTTTACCTTTCAATCATACAGGTCAGATTAAAGTTTCCAACCTGTTTATGTTGGGAAAGTTAATCAACACTTTCCTTTTTTTTGGTACTGATCCAGGACCTTTGCACTGATCTAAATTCCAGCCCAGTTTGGTATTTTTTTTATTTTGAAACAAGAGTCTTGCTAAGTGGCTAAGTTGCCCAGGCTGGGTTTGAACTTGGGATCCTCCTGCCTCGGCCTCCCAGAGTGCTGAGATTACAGAAGTGTGTCCATCATATCCCACTAAATTAGTCAACACATCAAAGACTTCCTTTGCTCTATCTATACAGTGGGTGCATGGAATGAAGCTCACAGCTTGTGAGATACCTGAATGAAAGATAACACAGACTCCTGCTAGAGCAGGGAATTAAATTATGTTATTGTGACAAGAGCACTAAAAACTTTGATAAGTGGTTTGCTTTGGTTCATTACCAAGCAGTTTCACTGTTAAAATGAGAAATAACCCCTCACGTGTTATCATGGCAAACGCTCTGGGGGTTCTTTCTCTATATAATAAAATAAAACAGTGTCAGTTGCATCCTCGCTATCATGTGTACTTTGGGTCATCCCTGCTGGGATCAGAGAGTGCGAGGGATGGGAAGGGTGTAGGTACCAGAGACAGTAGGTCTAAGAAAGTGTCCTCTCCCGCTGCTCCTTCATGGAAGCAAGGTAACATATGCAAATGCACCGTGTAATCTGTGCTCCTCTGCAAATCTAATATATTATTTTCTTTACTTTCATATTAAAAATCTACAAAGATGAACAGTGTGCTAACAGCTTTGTCAAGGAAGGCAGGAAAAGGAAAACCTTACGACTAAGGAGAATAGGGGAAAACTGGAGACGGGGTCAGTAGGCCACTGGACTAGGGCAAACACAGCGAGGCATGGTTCCGCACAAGTTTCATCCCAACGCTTGGGAAGCAGAGGCAGGACGATCATAAATTCAAGGGCTGCCTGGGCTACAGAGTAAGAACCTTTCTCAAACAAACAACCCAATAATGCCCAGAAAGAATGAACTAAAAAGGAAAATAATGGATGGATATTTGAATAGCACTAGAATGAAACGACCAGTCTGACCGTGTTGGAATGCAGGACACCCATCGGGCAAATCAACAGGGCGCTGAGTGCCAAGGAGAGGGTCCTGGGTCACACGCATGGAGGCTCAGCTCATCTCAGCAGCACGCAGTGCTTGGGTCCCCCAGGAAATCAGACAGTGGCATTTCCTGCCCCAGTGTGTAGTGTGGCAGTGGCCGACTGACTGATTCTACTCCAGGTCCTGATGCAGCCACGGACACAGGGACAGTTTGCCTTGGTCCCTACTCCTGGGTTTCACGCTTGGTCTGCAGTATTCATTGTGGTAGGAGCAGATGTCTGCCATCTTAAGGGCTCAGAATTGTCACCCATTTCCACACCCCCTTCTGTCCCTAGTGTGAAGAAATTGCTCCTTTATTATTGTCAAAGGCAAGGGACTCACTACACACCTTTCCTGGCCATCCACTCGCAGAAATACAGAGAACGGGGGCAGTCAGTCAGAAGGTCACCTGCTATGATTCAGATGTGATTAGCATTTGCTAGAAAATCAAGGTGATTACCTACTTCTTATCACTTGTGAGAAAATCGTTTCTACTTTCAATCTATGATAAGAGTTCTAGTTACATTACAATGAACCATACAGGAATAAAGGTAATCCGAGGGGCTGGGGATATAGCTCAGTGGAGTAAGCGCTTGCCTAGCAAGCGCAGGGTCCTGAGTTCGATCCCCAGTACCGGAAAAAAAAAAAAAAAAAAAAGGTAATCCGAATGCATCATCAGTTAGCATATTCCAAGGACAGATTTGACTTTGTTTGTTCATTTAATGCATACATATTGAATATCTACTACCTTCCAGGTCCTGCTCTAGCTGTGGAAATACCATAATGAACACAGTATGTTAAAAAAAAATTCTTGACTTCCTGGAGCTTCTTTTGTGGTAGAAAGAGATAGATAAGAACCTGGATGAACAAATACAGTATGTTGTATATTAGAAGCTAAAAATGGTCAAGGAAAATATTAAAACAGGAAAGTGGAATGGACAGTATTGTGGAGGGTTACAGTTTGTCACTGGTTACAATTTGTCACTGGGCAGAGACCTTATCTGGTAAGAGTTTATAAGCTTATATTCTCTGGATGTTTCTGTTTGTCTCTTTCAAAGTGTACTTGATAAGGTCGGAACACCTCCTGGATAGGGTTGTCCCCTAGTCGAGGATCTGTGAATAACCCTACTTGATAGAAACTCTGCCAAGTTCTCAAGGATTACTTATCGGAGAAAGTGGAATTGTCAAGCTTAAATTAAAATGTCTCAGGACCGGGGATATAGCTCAGTGGCACAGCACATGCCTGACAAGCACGAGGTCCTGAATTTGATTCCTGGTACCCCCCCCAAAACCCAACACTGTGTGTTCTGAAATATTTCATTTGCAAAAGACCTGGGCTCAAAAGGCTAAGATACACTTCTAGAATTACTTATAATAGTTTAGCTCTCCCCAAATACACCTCCTAGTAATTTAAAAGAGAAAAAAATTAAAATTTAAAAAATCATTTCTCTCCTATTAAATTAATTCTGTCCCTAAAAGCAATTTCATGTTCTAGTTATTTTCTAAAGGCTTTTGTATGTAATTTTCTCGCTCATCCATTTAGTGTCCGAACTCATGCTGATTTCAACAGAAATTGTTTAGATAAGAAAATCTTTTGGTTCTTGTTTGATTTTCTTGGACTAATTTCCAATTCAGGAGCATATCTTTGACATTCTACGAGAAATACAGTGTGCTATCCTCCAGCTTTGGGAGGGGAAGAACAAGGCAAATAAGGGTGAGAGATGAGGAAGGAGATGAGGGGAAAGGTGTTCAGGAAGAAAAAAAGAAAATGATTTTTAAGAACTCATATTTTTAGACTGTAACTTGTATCTTTCACAGTACTATCTAGTTGTCTTGTTGCCTGACATGCTAAGGCAGGATCGTTACAGAAAGATTTCAAATTTTAAAAATCATTTTTCATAGAATGTTTTATGCATGTTTCATATAATTCACAATTCTCTTCTGTGGTCTTTTAGTGTGAACTGAATCCAGGGTCTACCACATGTAACATGTACAATGATATGTTAATGTACATCGATCAAATCAAACCATATATCAGGGAGATCTCAGCTGTTTTATTAATTACTTTGCATTTCATCAAAGCTATGGAAATGGTATTGGACGTGCCAGGTTGGCGGGTGTATAAATTTGTATTAAGAGTACCAGCCCTCAGAGGATGGTGAATGCTGATAGGTAGTCATGCCCTCTGTCTGTCTTCCTCTTCCTTTGGACTTGTAGACACTGATCATATCCCTCTTTTTCTATGTATCTCTGTCTCTCTGTTTGGGGTATTTACTGTTGTAGACATTGAGCTCAGAGAGGGTCTTATTCTCATAGGATTATGGTCTGCTTAGGGTAACAGACATTTTCCTTCCAACAAGTATCACAGTTTGTTGTTATATAATAGAACTTGTACATTTATTTTCAATATTTGAATAAAGTATGAGAGTACTCTTGGGGAACTATAATCTTTTTTCTGTGAACATATGGCAATGGTACTGAACAAGGATTAGGTATCCGAGAAAATATTCTTAAGAAAAGATGGTTGGACAGGAATAGTCACATAAATGAAGAGTTTTTAATGGAAGAAACTTCCAGGCTGTCTTAGTTACTTTTCTCTTGTTGCTGGGACACAATGCCTGACACTCAAAATTAAGGAAGAAAAGACTTATTAAGCTCACAGTTTGTGGAGGTTTTAGTCCATAATCAGCTGGCTCCAAGGCAGGGTGGCATGGTAAAGGGGCAATAGTCCATGGTGGCAGAAGACACAGCAAAGCAACAAGAGCACAAAAAGCAGGTAACGTGCCTCTTTTCCTCCCTTATATTGTAAGCAGGCTACCTGCCCTAGGGTGGTAGTAGTACTCACATTATCTTATACAAGCTCAGGAGGTTTACAAACTGAGGACCTTGGCCCCTGCTGAGTCAGTTAAGCTTCTAAACTTCTCAAGTTAACACAAAGTATCGACCATTACACAGGCTCAGGAAGGAGCATATGTGAAGATCTAGAGGCTACAGAATTTTGAAGAACTGCAAGCTATATGAGAAGGACAAGGATAACTGGTGGGGATTAAAAAGTAGGCCGGGCTAGAGTTCATGAGAAGAGCCTGGTGGGTGTAAGCTGTAGGTTGGAGACGTGCCTGGAATCAAGCATTCTAAGAAACAACCAAGACTGACAGTGACGAGACAAGGTAACACGGGAGGACACGGTGGTGGTATGGCCCAGGCTGATTCAGTGAGAGGAGGAGGGAACGTGCCGGCTGCAAGGGAAGTGCAACTGTGTGGGACTTCTTCCCGCTGAAAGATGAGAAGGGCGGCGGTCAGCTGTGGCTCCTGGCTTCTGGCTTGGGTGACTGTGTGGGTGGTGGTTGCAATTTTAGAGAAGAGGGGGAGGCTTTGAAGGAAGAAGATGAACTGACTGGTGCTTTGAATCAGATATCCAAGAGGCTGTTTTGGGGATGTATTGAGTTAGAGAAATGGGTGAGGACTGGAGATTATGTTTAGGCCTCTTCACTGAATAGGAGGCTTCTGAGAGAGAGGAATCTGCAGGTGAAGAGATTCTTGGGACAAATCCTGATGCACGTCAACCAAAGCGCGTCCACAGAAGAGGAAGCAAATGGCAATTAAAACAACAGCTTATTTAAAGCCTGTATGATGCTTACTGTGTGCAAGCAGCTGTTTCATATCAGATAATTTTACATATAGTCATGATTTTAACCTTCTTGAGAGGTTGGCTGTACTGTGATCTCTGCAAAGCTAAGTAGCTCACAGACTGGCACGTGTCTGGTACATGGCAGAGCTGATTTCACCCCAGGCTGCACACTGTACTGATAGCCATATGCACACTGTCCAGAAACTGGGGAGGGCGGGAGTCACCCGCAGCACTGCTGCAGACGATCAGGGTCGAGGAAGTCAAGGCTGACAGCTGTTTGCTATGTTTCATGACCTGTGCTGTGCATGAGAGTGTGTTAGTGGCTGTGGTAACTTGAGCAGACAGACGGCAGGAGGTTGAAGACACACACTGGAGAGGAGGCGGTGCACAGCAGGTGTAGATGACGTGTCCACAAACCTGGTCTGAAGGATGAGGAGAATTCTCAACTCCCTGGGGTGGGAGTAAATTTATACAAAGCACTTGATACAGGGGAGAGCAGAGAGAGTTGCTGTAAGAGAGGAAAAATATAAGCATTTTTTTTCTAGAACAGGGCAAGTGTGGTCTAAAGCAATCACAGAACAGTACTCGATGGATTACAAAAATTGTTGCTTTCTGGAAATCTCTACAACCACACCATGGGTATTTGACTCCCCTTACCCACAGCCAACAACATTACATTTGGAGGCAAAACCTCTATCCAGATTTGTGACTTCTCTCTTCAAAACACTGGGAACAAATCCATTATAAATAGTAACCAGACATAAGTGGATCACTTTCACCCAGGACAAATGGCAGTCTTTTAGGACATTTCACTCCGTTTGCTCGCTTCCTTCTGTTTATTACTCTAGAATTACAGATGGCCTGGAGGAAGTCTCCTCACAAATAAATTACTTTTCCTTGTAACTTCTAATCAGGTTTGATTTTGACTCTAGGCTTTTGTCTAGGTCTGTTGGATCACAGTCCTTGCTCTAACCTCCAAATTATTTGGAACCATGTCTGAAAGCGTTTGTGGAAAGTTACAGCACTAACTGGCCTATTTCTCTGTAGGAAGTTAGAGCATGGGAGAATGTCACAAATGCCACGCAGGAGCCGTGTGAGGACAAACCACAAGCAGTGGCTTCAGACCAATGTGGACAGACTGGTCCTCTCCGATCCTGTGTGATGTGATGGGTCCTGTTCTTTCCTGTTTCTATTACTGAGGGATAAGGGCACCGAGAATATTTTTACCTGAATCTTTTTTTTTATTTTAAAAATTCAAAAAACTAACAAAACAGCAATGAAGACAAAATTGAAACAACAAAAAAAGATGCATGACCTCAAAACAAAATGACAGGAATTAACAATGGTTGCTACATTACATACTATTATCTTCAGTGAAGTTGCTCAGTCCACCAGACATAAGAATATAAGACTGATCAAGCAATCAAAGATAGTAACAAGTAATAATAATAAAAAAAAAACACATTGGAAATGATGCAGAGCTTCACCATACAAGATGGTAGGGGTTCAACAATGGTTCTTATACTGCATATTGCTGTTTTCAAATCAGTCATTCTGATTACCAGAGTCAAGCATGCGAAACTGGTCAAGAAAAAAGAAAAGTTTAAGCACTGACTGTTCCTTTCAATAAACCACAGACATTAGCAGCACACCTCTCCCAGCTATCCTTGTATATACCTGAATCTTAAAGGTGTGTTCCACAAAGGTTTCCCTTCTTAGTCATAGCAGGATTTTGATGATCAGGTGAAAGTTTTTAGATTAATTAAGTAAAAACTTCTCAATGTGGGAGAATGACTTAGAAAATAAGAAGGGGAGGAAAAGAGGCATAAAAAGAATCAAAGTATGTCCAGGTTCCAGCTCTCCACGATGAATATAACTGTGCACTGCAAACATATACTAATAAAAATAAAAGCTAAAAACAAATAAAATGATGTACTTAGTGTAAAGCTACATTCAATATAGCATTATTTCAAGTAAACAGTTTATTTAAAGCTTTATTAAATTTATTGCAATGCCTCTAAGTAAAATGTAATTGTATTAATGTAAAGTTATTGCTTTAATACCTTTGTTTTATTGCTCTACTAGTTTGTGTTTTGCATATGATTTGAAAAAAAAACTATCACTGTGAGCTATAAAGAGCTTACATTTGCTATCTGGGCTAAATGCACATTTTAGGGAAAGAAGTAAGGTTATTAGTCAATTCCACCACACATTTAGTCATTAATAAAGGAAGAGGGAAGTGGAAACAAAATTAATGACAGAAAGATACAGTTAATGATTCAGTGCATTTTGGTTATAAGCTCGGCAAAAGCACAGGTGAGGCCAGTTGAGAATTGGTTAGGTACAGCTTTTTCCTTCTGAACAGGCCTTGTAGATAATTATACTTGCCCAGACATTTGTCACCTTGTGCCTTGTCTCACATTAGCTACCACACATATTTCAGGAGGCTCATTTTATGATGGATTTGTTGCTCTTAATAAAGTGTGCGTCGAGTCTTTCCTTGTTGAAATAATTCAGTGACTGCCTGCCTGAGGTGATTCATAGAGCATGTTCTTTATGTGGTGAATAGGGCAGTGAAGCCAGTGGAGAACATTTTTCTTTCCCACCCAGTGACCATGAGGGAAAAGGAGCATTTTGTGCCCTCAGAAAGCACTGCACACATCCTAAACTTAGCATCCTTCTCTGAGAGAGCAGGACCAAGATGAGGCTTCCCACCTGGCTTTACTCTGACGAGTCTCTGTTCTCTGAGTTACAGGGTGCTCAAAGTATGCAGAAAGGACTCTGTACTAGTACTGCCCCGTGGCCGCACCCCATGCTGGGAAATTAACCTGCCCTATGTTCAGTGTCTTCCCCCTGTGAGAGCATGTATGTTCCTTCCTTGCTTAAACTCTTTTGCTTTGTACAGAATTTCCTATCCTTTTAGAAAAGGCTGATTTCTGGCTCATGCTTTCGTGAGAGTCAGAGAAACACTTTGATTTGAAGACCTGTCCTGGTGGTTTAAGAAAGGCAGCCATTCTTACTGTCTTCATGCTTCCCTTTTAGCTTCCCCCAAAGGATGGGTGATGATCACAGGTGTTTAAAAGCACACAGAGTGACCTACATTGTCTCTGAGTTGTAGATTTTTTATAGGTCATTCACAGTCCTGAGAAGCTTCTTGTCAATGCTTATGTTTTCTCACTGGTAATTTTTTCAAACCTTGTTCATCAGATGGATACTTACTATCTGTTACATGCTATGCAGAGTGCTGCGTAGCAGCTTTACTTCTAGGAAGATGAGCAGGATGCAGTCTGGACATGCAGTGTCTCCATCCCCAGCAGGGACGACAGTGAGCATTCTGAACATACAAAACAAATTCCAAATGCAAACCCGTCCTTGTGCCTGTGTCAAGTTACCTATAGAAAGAGAGACAACTACTTAGCAGTGATCTCTGTGGCTTATCTTGGTCTCTGTGAGAGCTTTCCTCAGGAGTAGGAGAGCAGAAAGGAAAAAATAATGAGGAGAAAATTTATTTTGAAAGCCTGATGCTTCCATCCACTTTTGCTTCACTTGGTAAATCTCATTAGGCTGAGGGCTTTGCAAAGCTAGCAGGTTCTGGAACTGTGCACACATTTGTACTTGAACATAAAGAAACTAAAAATAAACATCATATTATAAATGTATTATTTCCAATAGAAAGGCACTGGGTGTTCTGAACAGACACAACACGGTACACCCTTATGTGGCACTTCACACATTTTAAGAAATATTGACACATGTGTATTCACCCTCACATGCAGCTACATGCACATGCTTTCCTGCATGTTTTCTGTGGTGGCCTCCCAAACTGAATTTTCTTCAATTAAAAATGCAACATTCTACCAACACAAAAGCCTAGAAAATGCATGCACTTTTCAGCCTTTCTCTCTCAGAAAGATGTAATTGTTTTACTGACTCCAACATTTGTGATTTCATAACTTTGCGTACAGCTGGGTTTGAAAACATAGAAGACCATCTTCTGATATGGTGTTTTTCTCCCCCAAAGATGCATTATTTATTTATTGACTTCATCTTGGGAAGATATGAGGCTTGATGGAAAAATACAGCAAATGTCTAAATTAAAAAATGTGTTAAGGTACAAGACACATTCTTATTAATGTTATTGAAAATGATCCTCCTGGAACCCTGCTTCAAATAGATATAGCCCACCCTTCCTGACACTTTCTAAAGCAGTTCCAGAAGTCCTTTTATGGGAGTTGATTCAAAATGTTGACCTGAGCCCAGCAGTCCACTGGGGGCGATCCTGTGGACTCAGCTGGTCCCCCGGCAGTGCAGCGACGGGGTGGGCAACCCTGAGGACTCTATTGGGCCTCTGGACACGCTGTATAGAGGCAGAGCTTGGCGGTTTGCAGGGTAGCCCCGCCTAGTCGACCTGACCCCTGATGGCTTTGAGGGCTTGTCAGTGGGGGGCTTGACCATAGTGAACCTGGTTTCCTGCCTATCTACTGTCTTTGAACATGGGTGCTTTTCCACCTCCTGCCATAGCAATTTGCGTACCCCCATATTTGTTACAGCATAATTTGAAGCAGCCATGTCTCTTCCCAAGGTGAGAGCCTGAGGGAGTAAATAAACCCAAAAGTACAGTTATTATCAGAGGGAAGATGACTGATTGGGTGGTAGAACAATGGAGATGAGGGTGGAGAAAATTGATTAATCAAATGAGCCATCATCTGTATAACTAACAACTGTGAAGACAACATTATGTAAGACAGCATCCAGTGCTAATTCTCTGCTATCTTCTCGATAATTTTGTATTTCCTGTATTGTTTTTGTGTTATTCTGGTTTATATGTCTCCATTCTTTTGTCTTTAAAATAAAAAAAATATGTTGGCCTTTTATGGTCCTTTTGACTTTGGGGAAGAGCCAGAAGTTGCACAGTACCAGAGCCAGTGGTGAACATGGTGGATGAGGACACACTGCAATGTTTTCATGAGTTGCTTTTCCACTGGCTGGCACTCAGCAGTAGCATTCACTAGTTTTGATTGACTTTTGAATCAGGCAAAAGAACTTCTCGAACTTCTGCTGCAGAAAATGGTAAGAACGATGGGATAAATGTGTTTAAAGTGAGGGAGAGCCTTTGTAAGTGCATTCATGACATGTGTGTCTTTTGCTGTGATAAATTTTGAAAAATTTAAACATTCAAACATTCACCATTATCTTGGTTACTTTTTTCTCATTGCTGGGACAAGATACCTGATGCCCCAAATTAAGGAAGGAAAAGTTTATTTAGCTCACAGTTTGTGAAGGTTTCAGTCCATACTTGGCTGCTCCAAGGCACGTTGGCACATGGCAGAGGGCAACAGTTCATGGAGGCAGAAAACAACAAAAGCAACAAGAGCAAAAGGGAGGAGCAGCCAGGAAGAGCAAGTCTCTTTCCCTCCCTTATATTGTATGCGAGCTACCCGCCCCAGGGCAGGTGTATCACTCATACCCATAATCCCAGCATTGGGACATGGGTCAATCATAAACTCTAGAAGCCCACTCCATGACTGCAAGAGTCTTTGGAGACAAAACAAAACATTCCACCTCTGGCACCCCAAAGACTCATGTACATCCCTTTATGCAAAAGACATTTTTAGTCCATCTGCAAATGTTGCCAAAGTCCTAACAGTTTCAGCATTGCTGAAAAGTCCAAGTCCCAAGTCTTCTCCAAGATCTAAGGCAAACTCTTAGCTATGAGCCCCTGTATAAAAGAAAAGTTAAACACTTCCAACATTCAACGACACAACATAAACATTACCATTCCAAAAGGTACAAACAGGGGTATATAAAGTACTGGGACCAAAGCAAGCCCAATATCTAGCAGGGCAAACATTAAGTCCTATAGTTCCATATTTAGCATGTGAAACAATCTGTGGCATGTTGAGATCCAAAGCCTCATGTGGCTCTACCCCTATGGCACTTTTGGTGGTTACAGTTCCCATGGCTTCTCGATTGGGCCCTCTTTGCTACCTCTTTGCAGCCTTCCTTAGACAATCTGCGTTTCTGGCTTCTCCAATCTTCTGAGGTCTCCAGGGCACTTTAGGTTTCTCACTCACAGCTTCACCCACTGCCCTCTCAGGGGCACACTGCCTGGCCAACTAGGCATTCTGAAATCTAGGTGGAAGCTTTCTTAACCTCAGAACTCTCGTATTCTTCATGCATCTAAAGCCAGTGCCATGTGGATGACGCCAAAGTCTACTGCTGGCTAGAGCAGTAGCCAAGATTTCCCCTCTCTTGGCCATAGGGGTCGAGTGCCTGGATGGCTGGGCTCTCTGAACCTTATTCTGAGGGACAAATTTCTCTGTGCCACTGTCATTCTGGATCCTGGTGCTGCCTCTGCCACCGTTCTGGGGCATGGTGCTCTGCAACTTTCTCCTCAAAGTAGTCTTTCATCTTTGCAGGCTTGAGGCTGCAAAGTGTGGAGACTTGCTACTTCTTGTGATGACCTCAGGATATCTTTTCCTTTTTCAGGACCTTGTGCTTGCCAGGCGGGTGCTGTACGACTGAGCTATATTCCCAGCCCCAGGATATCTTTTCTGTTCTCCTGTCCCTTCTCAATGATGGAGAGCTCCTCAGCTCTATCTTTGTAATCCACAGCCTTACTGAAGCTTCCTTTCTGGCCAAACTCAAAACATTTTAAATCATCCTGCTGGCTCTTTGCTCTTGATTCTCAACATAAATCTGGCTAAAAGCCCCCAACAATAGCCTTGCCACTGCCCCAAATTTTGACTGCTTGAAATTTCTTTTGCCATATTAATCATTCCATTGCCCTTAATCTCAGTCTCAGGCAAAGTCTCTGGACACGAGCAAAATGCAGACAAACTTTTTGGCAAGCCATAACATACATCATCTGGCGTCCAACAGCCAATGCAGTTCTTCTTCCCGCAGAAACCTCCCGAACCTGGGTTTTATGGGCAGGATTTCAATCAGCCTTCTGAGCTCTGACAAGAGTCTCCCATACAGAATAGCTGAAGGTGTTCTAGCACTTCTTTTTCAGGTGAAATCTCCGAACCTTTCCAAACACTTCCCACAAGCCACTTCCAAAGGTTCTTGAAACACATGGTCAGGTATAGTCACAGCAATGACCCCACTCCTGGTACCGAATTCTGTCTTGGTTACTTTTTTCTCATTTTGGTTACATTTTTCTCACAGTTTGTGGAGGTTTCAGTCCATACTTGGCTGCTCCAAGGCAGAGTGGCACATGGTGGAGGGCAACAGTTCATGGTGGCGGAAGACAGCAAAAGCAACAAGAGCAAAAAGAGGAGCAAGAGCAGCCTCTTTCCCTCCCTTACATTATATACAAACTACCTGCCCCAGGGTAGGTGTAGCATTCATACCTATAATCCTAGCATTGGGCCATGGATAAATCATAAACTCTAAAAGCCCACCCCATGACTGCATGAGGCTTTGGGGGGACATCCAGACACAAACTATAACAACCATATATTTTGGTCACATCTCATGGTAGTGAGATGACTTGTAAAGTTTAGAGGACAAACTCGCAAAGGGAAGAGGGAGTGGGACTCCAGATCACTGCCTAGAATCACGGCAGATGGGACAGCAGAGAGCAAGGTGGTAAGAGCAGGAAGAGGAATAGCACTACCATTAGCCCCACTGCGGATCTGTCACCGCTGCTGGCCGGGACCCAGCTCAGAGTCCTCCTTCACCCAGTGTGCAGACAGCAAAGGGCATCTTCCTTTTCACAGTGCAGTGATGGCTACCTAGTTCAATGAAACTGCGATGTATCAAGAAGGCAATTGAGTGACTCCAGCCTAAGAATGTTTTATTTTTTTTTCAAAACTGTGTAATAGAATACACAGAAGGGTAGAAGTAGAGATCCGTGAATAAGGAAACAGTTATCAGCTAACAAGATCGAGAGATGTTTCGGTATGCTTGCATTTGTGAAGCAGGCTTTATTACAGATAGTATGTATAGCTTTCAGGAAACTTCAAATAAATATCAACATTGGTCTTAATCCAGTTTGTGTTGCTACGACAGAATATCCCAGATGGACTAATTTTTAAAGAACAGAAATTTATTTTTTCCCTGTCCCAAAGGACGGGAAGGGATGTCATCATTCTGTGTGTGGTGAGGTGCTTCTCTGTCCTCATCAGAAGATAGAAGGGTGAGATGGTTGAGTGCATTCCAGAGAAGCCCTCATGACCTGGACTTGATCACTTCCCAAACATCTTCTGTCTCAGTGCTGTCCTATTTTCCAATGCTTAAGTTTTGGAGGAGATACATTTAAACCATAGCAAGACTTTAAAAAAAAAAAGAACTATCTTAAAATGTGATGTGGTTTTGTATAAATCAACAAGGCTTTATGAAGGATATGGTGGCCACATTTTCCTTTAAAGATCTGCACTCAGTGCAAGAGTGAAACTTGTAAACATTTAGATATTTGCCATCAAAGCAGTGCTAGAATTTAAGAGGATATGTCAGACTGTCCAATGCAGGAAGAAAAAGAAACATATATTTTAAAACTCAAAGTGAGATAATTTTTTAACCTTAAGACAAGAAAATCCATGTTTACAAAAAATTCAAGGCATCTGTAAACTTTGCTTGGAATATATGTTACCAAGATTTGTAAAATGTAATGAAGAATTTGATCTTAAACCAGATGTACTACTATGTTATAGGAAACAAAGACTTTAAGTTCCTGTACATTAGATGCACTCTCGTTACACAATTATGAAAAGGCTCTTAGGGTTGATTTAGAATGCTGGCAGTGATATAACAAACATTGGGAGAGTTAAATACTTACACAGTGTTGATTTTGAATCAAGGAAATGTTCTGCACTGCTAGGCATATTTATACAACTGTTAGTGTCAATAGTCTACTCCATTTTTCATTAGCAATTTTGTCTTTCTACTGAATGTGGTAGTCTTTTAGTTCTGTTCTTATCACTTTATTTGTTTCCCAGTTGTGAAAAGAGATATAGACTTGTGCTTGATAGATTTTCAGTGACTTAATCTTAATTTAATATAACCTAACTACAGGTGAATCTAGACACATATATACTCTAAAGGGAATCTGGACTATCTCCCAGACGTGTGTGAGACATCTCCTTTTCCTGCATTTGGGAAGGACTGAGCGCAGAGAGGAGAAGCCAGAGCAAGCCAGGTTGCCATTACATCTCCTGTGCTAACCACCGCTCTGCCTCAGACCCTCACCATCAGCGCCAGTTAGGTCTCCATGACTGTGACAAGGTATCCAAGGCATCAGTTTGGAAGGAGGAAAGGTTCCTTGTGGCTCAGGGTTTCACAACTTTCAGTCATGGTTAGTTTGTTCCATTATTTTTGTGCTTGTGGTAAGATGTATTATGGTTGGTGGCTAGCTGCTCACTTCCTGAAAGGAAGGAAAAGAGAAAGAGAGGGAAAGAGAGAGGGAGAGAGAGAGGGAGAGGGAGAGGGAGAGGGAGAGGGAGAGAGATGTCAGTGTATAGTCATTTTCTGTCTGGGGTGACAGGTCCTGAGAGTGTGGCGCATGCAGATGAAAAGAAAAGCAAGAGAGAGACAGTTATGGGATGGGGGCTGCAGCCTCTCGGACTGAAGCCTGGATTACCATCCCTCTCAGCCTTTTACTGGCATACAGACAAAAAGCAGCTACAGGACAAATGGGAGGAATAATTAACAGGATTGGCAAGGACAATACAATTTAATTCTCACAGGAAGGAGGCTTGACTTAGCCATGATGTTATCATTCCTCGGTGCGTATCTCAGCAAAGTATCTGGTGGGAGAGAGAGAGGAAGAGAGAGGGAAAGGGAGAGGAGACAAGTGCTGTCCCAGCGGCTTTGCACAGGGACAGAGGTCCTGCTATCACTTCCTTTTACCTCATGCTTTTGCTAGACTTCCTCCAGAATCAAACAATCATATGACTTGCTCAGGCCTGAAGTCCCAAAGAGGTAATACATTGAAAGATAAACTAAAGAATGTCCTTCTCC
>PVLD010025787.1:0-23184 GCA_004027595.1 Dinomys branickii
GAGTACCTGCAAGCATGAAGGTTCCAAGGTGCCAGTCTATCCTTTGGGGCTTTCTGCGCGGCTCGCCCGATGCGCACGGAACGTGAGCCCGCTGGGCGTTGCCGCCGCCAGAGAGCCGATCTCTGTCGGGAGTCGCCAGAGAGCTGCGCCGGGTCGAGGGGGCGGGAGGGATCGAGCCGTCCGTATTCTCGGGGCGCCTTGACCTAGCAAATCCCTCTGTCCTCTTCCGGCGGCGCTTGGGACCCCCCGTGCGGCTCGCCCGACACGCGCGAAACGTGGGATTGCCGGGCGTCTCCGCCGCTAACAAGCCGATCTCTGTCGGGAGTCGTTGGGGGGCTGCGCCGGCTCGGGGGGGCGGGAGGGATCGAGGGGTCCGCGCTCTCAGGGCGCTAGGACCCAGCAAATTCCGGGAGATGAATTTTATAAGGGATGAGACCAAAAGGGGAAGTTGGGGCCAGACTATGCCAGGCTCTTAAAGTTGTCTAGGAATTTGTGTTCTTTAAGCAATAGGGAGACTTTTGACATTTTTAGGGAATGAAATAATATAATTATACCTGTAGATAGATACTTTTGGTTTAGACCATGAAGATGTTTTGAAACAAAATACTGCAGGAGAAATTAGTTAGGAGAGTAATGTAATAATCCCGGTAAGATTATGATGAGTATCTGAACTAAGAGAAGCTTTGGGACTGGAGGTGACAAATCTGGGGCATTTTTTAACTAGAGTCAGCAGGGTTTCAACAGCAAATAATGAAAGGAGGTAAAGACATTCATTTGTTCTCCCTCTTGGGTAGCTGGACAGATGGTGCTTCCATTAATGAAGCTGGGGATCGTGGGAGAAAGAGCAGGCTTGGGAGGAGATGGTGGCTTCAGGAGGGGCCCTATGCATTTGGGCTATTTGCGGAACATCTCAATAGAATGGTTCAGGAGGCTGCTAGCTAGTTATCTGGTTCTTGACTTGTAGGAAGAAGAGTTAATTATTGCGATTTGAAAGTGGGAGTTAAGGCTAGAGAAGTGGGTGGGAGTTGTTAGCTTTGCATCAGTCTAACCAGGACTTCAGCTCATTAGCTTCAAAGGGGCAAAATTTCATTTGGGATAGCAGCTCAGAGGTGTCAGTCCATGGTTAGTCGGGCTGTCACTGGGTCGGGAGAGGAACAGCAAATCTCGGCCGGAGCACATGACAGGAGAGGGTGTTCGCCTCAGTGTAGCCAGGTGGTGAGAGAGAAAGAGGGAAACAGAGAGAGACAGAGACAGAGATGGGGGAGAGAGATCCTGATATCCTTTTCAAAAACACACCACACCCCCCAGTTTTTAGCTTCCTCCTACTAGGCTCTGCCTCCTAAAGGTCCCACCATCCTTCAACAGCAGGCCAGTGACCAAGTCTTTAATATAATATAAAAGTCTTTGTGGGGTATTTAAGACCCAAACTATAGCAGAGAATATCTCATTAATAAGTGAGAGGGTAGGAATTCCAAGCCAAGCCTTTAGTTTCTTCAACCCATGTTTATTGAGCATCTGCTATGTTTGAGGGAAAGTGCTTGATTGGAGATGCAGAGGTAAATAAATGATAACCCCTCCTCCATAACAAAAGGAATGTGGGGATCATCAGAAGTGAGTTTTCTGGTTCCACATTCAAATACACTGCTGAAATATAACTATATTTTGCCTATAACACGTCTGTGATCTCCTGGTGTGTATCTCAACAACAATAAAGTTGCATTCCTGATGAGTAAGGTCAGTGAGGACAGGTCTGCCACTGAGCCTCACACATTACCTGTGAAGGATTAAGTGAGATTTTTCCTTGCTTCTCCATAGGTCTCTGATTTTACAGTTTTTGTGCACTTTCCAAATGAATGTGTTTTACTTTGTACCAAAAAAAGATGCTGAGCATAATAAAAATATTTTAAAGTTACTTTATTTGTATGTTACCTAGAGGTTTCATTTGATGCATATTCAGGAAAACACCTGCATTTCTATGAATAATTTATGCACTACAAAAATGCTAAAGAAATCCATGAAATAAAGTGAGTGAAAAAAATGGTGCTCAATGTACTGTTAGACACTGCACATCAGTGGAGTTTGAGAGATTTCTTCATTTTTAGTTTTTTTTTCATTATCGAAGTAATAACTAGGCAAACACAATTACTGCTAGTGAAGATATTGCCACCTTTTCTTTTTACATTGTTGGTTTATTTACACAGTTGCTTTCATATTTATAGGATTTTTGCTCTGCTTTTCTCTTTGACACTATATGTATATCATGTTTTGACAATAGCATTGTCTTTGTAAATAGTGTTTTAAAGCATTATGTAATTTTCCATCCAGCGGGTATATTCTTGTTTTTCTACACAGTTCTATAGCTCTGAACACTTGAAATGTTCCATTTTTCCTTATTATAAAAACTGGCACAATGAACATCTTTGTACTTTTTTCACTATCCAAACTCTCAGCAATGAAAGTATTAGGATAAGTGTTATTAGCATGTACAAGGCCCTGGAAACATGTACCATGGTTTTCCAAAAGAATTGTACCTTTTGTCTTCTGGTCAACAGTGAATTCTCATGGTCTTGGGTCTTTAGTACTAAGTAGGGTACCTCATAACTATTTACATTTGTATCTCTTAAGTTCAAGTGCAGTGAATAGAGGATGGGTAATGTTACCATTCACAGGTCTGGTTATAGCAGAGCAATCACCCACTGTTGATTTCATGGTTAAGTTTACAGTTAAAACAATATAGGACAAAGGTCAGCCATCTGTGCCACCATGGGAATGACCTGCTCACAGGCTTAGCTTCTCAGCTTTGCAAGTTCGAAGTTGGTCAAATTCAGAGATGCTGACTCAAGCTCACCAAATTTGACTCAGAGACTTACAACCAATTCCACTCTGCCAAAATCCATTCTCAGATTTTTCTGTTACCACACAGATCTCTGCAGGCCTTCCTCTATTACATAATTTTTTAAAAAATTCTTTAAACATTTTTGCCTTCCACCTCCCTTTTTAGATATTTTGCTATCTCTTATCTTCTCTCTGTAGTCAAACTTTCTGAAAGTATCAGCCAAACTCCTTGCCTGCCTTTCACCACCCAAGACTTTGTACCCTGACCTCTGCCATGAAACTGACCTTATGAGGTGTCAGTGACCTCCATGTTGTCAAACCTCACAGATGCTTTCTGTTTCAATCAGACTCAACTGCAGTTCTCTCCTCTCTAAGCTTACAAAGGCATTGCACAGTGCAGTGAAAAGCACAAACGTTTTAGAGTTTAAAGCCTGACTCTGATATATGCTAGCCATGTCATCCTGAACAAGGTTCTTAAACCCCCTGATCCTTAATTTTCTCATCTCTAAAATTAGCACAGTACAAGAGAGAGGAATAGCAACATGGTTAAGAACTCAGACTTGGATGCCTCACTGCCTAGGTTGAAGTTCCAAGGTAGCTCTATGACCTTGAATAGAGTACTTCTGTGTGTCTCTATTTCTTTTTTTGGTGTTTTTTTTTTTTTTGAGACAGGATCTCACTATGCAGTTCAGGCTGACCTTGAGCTCACTTTGTAGCCCAGGCTGGTCTAGAACTTGCAAAGATCCTCCTGCCTCAGCCTCCCAAGTGCTGGGATTACAGGCATGTGCCACTGTGCCCAGCATGTGTGTCTCTATTTCTACAAGTACAAATGGTAGGACTTGTGAGGGTTTGATGAGCTACTGCCAAGTATTCAGAGCAGTGTTTGGCACATAGGAAGTGTCCTTAGCCTATATGCCTATATTGGGGGACTTCTGTAAGAGTTCAGTGACATGACAGCCCATGAATAGCATCTAGCACAGGGTCTGCCACACAGTGAGCCCTTGTGTACTAGAGCCAGCTCCCTGTCTCCTCCTGGTATCACTTCCTCTTCTCAGGAGGCTTCTTTGCTGAGGACCAAGGAGTACCCTTGGCCACTTTCCTCTTCCTCCAGATGACTTTGTCCAAATCTTTGGCTCCATAAAGCTGATGATTTCCAGATTCCTAGCTCCAGATTAGGTTTGTCCGATTCTCACACCAACACACCTAACTCTCTGCCCAGCCTCTCCTTATGACTTCCACTGGCATCTCCAACAAATCACCTTCCTTCCACTCCAATTGGCTTATTCCCCTGTGTTTCTCATCTGTGGAGGCATCACCGTGCCTCCATCTAGAACTTCGAAGGCAGCCTACACTGTGCCCTTCTCTTCCTCCTCCCAGCCATCCCTTCTCGGCTGTTACTCCAGCCCCATCTCCCTAGATGACTGGCTAACTCTACCTGAGAAGTTTTCAGAGTTTAAAACCTGGCTTCTACCAATTTCAGGCATCTCTTTGGTTTCCTCCCAATCCCACAGCCGTTGTTTACAATTAGCTTTCCATCTTTTCTCCCCTGGACTATTTTAGAGGCTCCCATACAAGTTCTCACCCTCTTCATCCCTTTTCCCCATGTGTTATTATGTGTTATTTGTGTCCCCCAAATCCATACACTGAAGGCCTAACCCCCTTATATTTGGAAATCATCTAGAGAATGAATTAAGGTTAAATGAGATAATGTGTTTTTCAGTTTCTATCACTGTGATTATTTTGGTTCACAGTTCAGGATTTCAGTACATCGTCAGCTGACTACATTACTTCTAGGCCTATAGCAAGGCAGAAACATCACAACAGAAGGGCATGGTACAGGAAAGCTGCTAACCTCCCGGCAACCCACAGAAGGAAGCAGAGAGGGTAAAGAGCAAGCCGAACAGGAAGGGGGTGGAGACCGGAAATAGTCTCCAAGGTGACTCCCTGTCTCAGTCCCTTTTATCATTACTGAGATAAAATATCCAACACCCGAAGTTGAAGGAGGAAAAGATTCTTTTGGCTTATAGTTTGTAGAAGTTTCAGTCCATAGTTGGCTGGCTCCAAGGCAGGGTGGCATGGCACAGGGGGATCACAGAAGAAAAATAGTTCATGGTGTGGCAGGGGAGGCAGAGGCAGAAAAACAGTGATCAGCAGGCTGTAGCAGCAGCAGCAGTCCACCTCTCCCTTTCATCCCTTCCAGGGTACCTGACTTTTGGGTGGTGCCACTCATGCCCAGGGTGGGTGTTCCCGTTATTCATACCCACTCCTATGCTAAACCATTCAGTGGACTAATTTAGTAATCACTCATCCTTCATCCCAGCACCACACATTCTACATCCAGCCACCTCCAAAAAGATTTGGGGGTAACATTTACATACCCCATGGCCCTCTGTTTCTAACTACATCCTATCTCCTGTTCTTATCTTCTCCCCAAAATTATCAAATTATGAATTCATCAGTGGGTTAAGTTATTGATGACAAGTGTCCTCATGATCCAATCATCTTTTAAAAGCCTGCTGCTGAACACACGAACAATTTAGGTAACATTTGAGACTGAAACCATAGTAGTTCACACACGTGGATCTCTAATCCCATACGACTGGTATTCTTATAAGAAGAGGAGCAGACTCCAGGGCACTGGGTGTAAAGGGAAGAGTCCATACGGGACACAGTGATAAGCAGCTATCTGTACCATGATCTTGACTTGTAGCTTCTAGTATTGCAAGAAAGCAAAGTTTGGTTTTGTGAGTTGCTCGGTCTATGGTTCTTTATCATAAGACTCCTCCTCACCCTCAGATTCATACCTTCAGTTTGAGGCTGTGGACTATGGCTTAGAGCTTTCTTGAAGGCAAGGCTGGCTTTCCTTCCATGCTGTGCTCTTCCTGTTCATACTATGTGACCCTTTCTTCACTTTACAGACCCAAGCTAACCTTTTAAGACACACTTTACACATCATCTACTGGAGGTTAAGTTACGTGTCCTTCCTCCTTTCCCCTAGGACAACGTGTATGCGCTTATCACACCATCAACAAGTGTTACATTATTGATTTGCTTGTGAGTCTCTCCCACTAAACCAATGAGTGAAAACCAACTATCTCTTATGCCTTTTTATTCAAGGCAAAATGTGGTTTTATAGGATGATAAGCAGTGTTGTGTCACGGTTATTTATAAAGTTCAGACAGCACTCAATAAATACTATTGAGTGTTTGCTAAACAAATGAAAAAATATATTTAACATTCTTTGTGTCATTTTTTCTGCAGTTGTAACTGTCAAAGTCTTGGGAAAGCTAAAGTAGGAACATATGGAGAAATAAAAGCCCAGATTTGCAAAGAGATCTATTCATGCAAATAAGTTCAAATTTGTACTTATTGCACCAAATCCTGACAACTTTAGTCATAGCTGAACTAGAGTGGAAAATTTCCCTCCCTTCCTCTGTGCTTACCTCATTGGACTCTAGCTGTGTTATTCTTTGAGTTCACGGTTTCCTGTTTGCTCCAATAAGCATTCCTCTGGGGTCACATGGAAGCCTACCAGGCCAGCAGATTGATCGTAGTTACGTACGTTTCTGGCACTTGGGTTACATCTTTTAAATTGCGGGGTGGGATGCTCAATGCTGTAGGTCACTAAGGCCAATGTAGGTCAGGATGCTGCAACAGCTGCAAGCGTCTGGCATATGGGGAGAGTCCAGAGGAGTACAGATGCCTGCCAAGAAGGGTGAACGTGTGGATGAGAGCCAGGTGTAGAAACAGGAAGCGTGCATCCCACAAACACACTGGTTTGTATGAGCTAGACACTTCAGACTCAAAGGTGCCTAAGACTGGTTCCCTGTCTCTGGAGAAGTCAAGCTAGATACAAGTAGTCAGTAACTGTTGGAAGAGGTGATGGAAGAGAAAGAATGGGGACATGAAGACGAATAGAGATGTAGAAAAATTTCAGGGTGGGGGTCATAAAGCCCGAGACCAGAAGTGCTGATTGAGTATGGAAGACAACCAAGAAAAAAATCCAGAAATTTGAATTCAATTGGGTACAGATGAAATCTCATTCAAGAGAGCATATTATAAATTTTTTCTGTGCATTATGATCCTTAAAAGACCTTTTAGGCTGGAGAGAGACTGACCCTCCAGGGCAGCTGTTATCTCAGGAACAGAGGGCTCTGACATGCAAACTAGCCAGTGCAGAGTCAGACCTCCTCTAGCTGGCCCTGGTGACAACCTCGGTGACAATATTCCTCTGCATGAATCATTCCAGGCCAGAAGTAAGCAGCTAGAGACCACTACCGATAGCCCAAAGATTGCACAAAATTTTGGAACTAGCCAATCCCAAGCTGCTTACCTCCCCCGCTTTGCCTTTCTGGAAAGAGTTTCCAACAAAGGCCATAGGCAAAATCTACCCCTCACTCTTCAGCCCAAAGACCACCCCAGAATCTTTGTCATGTGGTTGTGCATGGCCTCTGATGCTTTCTTTCTGTAAGAACTGTGAGTACCATAAACTCTGTTTTTTCCCATCTTTCTCCTGTCTTTCCTCTTGTAGTGCACCCAAATGGTCATCTCATAAAAGAATACAAAGCAGAAGTCTAGCCTTCTAAGGGTGACTGCAGGTAAAAGTCCTGCCTTGGACAAAAGGGTCCACTAGAACACAGAGCCCTTCCAACTCTGAGTTTATTATGCCAAACCAAGAGAACTGGGAAGGTCGAGATGGGGCCAGGGGAGCCTCTGATTCCCGCAACATCACTGGGGCTCTTGGAAGACACAAATAGGCAAAACTGGTCAAGGAATTTTATATTTTTCTACATCCCAGTTCCAGTATCAACCACAACAATGATGATAATGGCTAATAGTTAGTGACACTTCCATGCCAGACACTGCTCTAACTGCTTTCAGTGAATTGTTTAATCCTCCAGGCGAGGAACTACTCACATCCCCGTTTTATGGAAGGCGACATAGCACACAGAGTTCCAATGAATTGTCCAAAGTCACGCCGAAGCACGTTTCATAGGCTCCTTCCTGCACATCTTAGATTTAGGTAATTTACAAACAGCAGAACTAATTTCTCACAGCGCTGGAAGCTGGGAAATCTCAAGATCGAGGCCCAGCTGAGTCACTGTCTAGTAAAGCTGTTCTGTTTCACAGCAGATGCTTCTAGCTGTGCACTCTTCCCTCAGTGTCTTTACGAGGACGCCAATCCTGGCATGAGGGCTCTACCGTCACGACCCCGTCACCTCCCAGAGCCCCATGATCTCACACCACCACTTTGTCATTAAGTTTCCACCTGTGAATGTTCAGGACCCACAAACATACTCCTATAGCAGTGTCTGAGCTGATATGGTAAAAAGTTGGAAAAGCTTCTCTTCCCGTTTGCCTGGCCACTAAAACAGAAGGGAACAAAATCTCCCAACCAAGGGGCTGGGGATATAGCTCAGTGGAATAAGCGCTTGCCTAGCAAGCGCAGGGTCCTGAGTTCGATCCCCAGTACCGCAAAAAAAAAAAGAAAAGAAAAATCTCCCAGCCAAGTCTAGCTTATTGCTTATATTTATTTGTATGACTATCATGAAGAATGTGTTTTACCTTTTTAAATAATTAGCAAAAATCCAAAAAAGGTTCAATAACAGATCCTCTGCCTAAGCGTATATGTGGCCCAGGGTTCGATACTGAGCACCTCTCAAAAACAACAAAGAAGAGTAATATTTTATGATGTAAAAATTAAAGTTTACATTTCACTGACCGTAAATAAAGTTTTATGGGAATATGACCACATCCGTTGTGTATGCATGGAGGCTTCCAAGTTACAACCACAGGGCTAAGTACCTACAGTGGAGACCTCAAGCCCTGAAACATTTATTGCCCAGCCCCTGCCAGAAAGACTTTGCAAATCCCTGCTTTAGAGTGCAGCCTGGGATGAAGACTCAGTTCTTCCCTCTTCCTCGCGACAACCTGCCCCTACTCCAGAACTTAAAAGCACCCCTCCCTAATCTAAGGGACTCCAGATCAAAAGAAAATAAAATCCACTCCCCAAGACCCAGCTCTACCCTATGAATTATGAGAAATATCTCTTAAATTGAATTTTAAAATAACCTTACATAATGACCATTTTTCTACTGTCCACTCACATATCCTTTCACTTGGCAGTTCATTTATCATTATGGGTTGAACCCCTTGACGCTGGTCCTTTCTTAGGTGGGTGAGGGAGTGGGAAGTGGATGTTCCTTGGCAATGTCATTGATAGCTACTTCTGGTCTTAAATGCTGAGCTCAACAGCCAGGTAGAGATTTTTAATTTGTGCAGACCTGAGCCAGGATCCCTGGACTTACACTTCTGAGCTCTGTGACTACGTGCCAGCCACTGATCCCCTGGTCTTGCAAAAACTGGGGATGTCCTTATCTACCTCCCATGCCTGTAGGGGCAACCATTAAAACTGTGCACAAAGCTCTGTGCACAAGGTCAGACACAGGACCAGTTTCCAGAAAGTCACAGCAGCCATCATCACCACCACCCTCATCACTATAGATCTGAAGAAGCTCATTAGGTCCACCATGGAGCTGACAAATCCGACACAGATCTCAGAAGTAACCTGTACTATGTTCTCTTTCTAAATTTTATATTTTTTAATACCAGGAAACATTGTACTATTTCTAATCCACTTTGATATTTGCTACAATCTCTAGAGCCAAAATGAGTTGAGTCAAAAATAAACATGAATTTCCCTCACTCTAATGTTCTCTAGGATTTTGAGAAAACACGGAGCACAAATCACAAGGATCTTGGTTATGCTGGGTGGCCTGCAGTAGGAAGAGGCCCCTTACAAGAGGGACCTGAACTCATGGGCTGTATGTCAGGTCCTTGGAATGCTGGCCTCAGGGTGATAATTGCTCAGAAGGAAACATTGAGAAGCACAGAATGTTCAAAAATAAATTGAATGAAATCAAAAAATACAAATCTCTCACATACATTTTGTGGCTTTGTGAGGTATACAATCAAGGGCTTAGCAGAAAACTGGGTTAGGGAAGCTGAGCCTGGCCTCTGTTCATCCTATTTTGGCCTACAAATTGCTAACCTATTGGGGCAAGGTGGGAAATTAGCATTTCTTCAATTTTGAAAACTTGAAAAACTTTACAGTGTTTCATCACTAAATGATTTGTGTTAAATGCAAAAAAATCAGAAAATATTTTCATATTTTTAAATTAGTGAATAGGGACCCCCCTCCAACATTCCCACTCAAGGCAAGCACTGCAGCCTGGTCGGTGTGTACCCCAATCTTTTCTCTACCCAGATGAAGCGGAAATCTCAGAGCATACAGCCTCACCTGGCACAGGGTTAGAACAAGGCCAGAGATAGGAGTCACAGTACCTGGGTGTGAATCCAGACTCTGCCACTCAGCAGTCACATGACTAGGCAAACTCTTCCCTTTTGTTCCTCAGTTTCCTCATTTGTGAAATGGACTTTGTTAAAGTAGCCATTTCATGGGGTAGTCATGAGATTAAATGACTTGTTATATATCCAGCACTAAGAACAGTGACTGGCTCTCTCTCCCTCCCTCTCTCCCCCTCTCTGTGTATCTCTCCCTCATTGCCTGTCTCTCTCAGTACATACATTAAATGCACATATAACATGCCTAGATGTATATATTCAGTAATATATATGTATTTGTATTAAATAAAATTTAATCAAATGTTTCATAGCATTTAGTAGCCTTTCCTTTTACAGTTTAATTATGGTATATATGACCCTATCTTGTCAATATTTTAAGTTGTTACTCATTTCTAAGTATTATAAATAAAAGTCCTCCATTTACATTTTTGCACTTAGATCTTTGGAAACTTGTCCAATTACTTGCTGGGAATCCATCCCTAGACTGAATCAGACGCTAAGCTCTTTTTAAAGAGTTTTGATATGTAATGCCAACTTGCTCTCCAAAAAGATGTACTGCTTTAAGTTGTCAGCAGCATTTCCCAAAACCCCTGCCAGGGCTATTTTCATTCTTTTTTCCCCATCAGGTTGGAGGGTTTTATTGTTTTAATTTTTATTTTCTTACAGGAAAGGTTGGAAATCTGTGTTTATTGGTCATTTTTATTTTCCCACAGTGAATTTATGTTAATATATAAATTCATCTTTTCTATATTGGCTTAGAGGAGCTTTTTATATATTGAAGGCTGTTTTTTAGTTTGTGGCTGTTCACTCTGTTAAACACCAAAGTGTTCCACACTGCATTTTTCACTATTCACAGTGTGTGTGTGTGTGATATTTAAGTATGACTTTTATTCTGGGAGTCTCAGTTATAAAATCCTTTAATACACACCCCTTAAATCATAACAATATTCTTTTTTATTTATGCCAACACACTTACAGTTTAATTTTACGTTTAAAGATTAGATTCATCTCAATTAATTTCCAACTGGAATCTAACATGTGTTTCTCCTCTGGGCTCCGTACCTCTGCTGATGGATCATGACCCGAATCAGTAATGTATATCTTAAACAAATTGCATCAATTAATAATTTAATCAATTACTCTCTGTAAAACAATGGATTTCCCCTGCTTGTTACATTGTAACTAAACATGGTTTTACAAGTATCAAGAGCAACAGCTGTGTACACAACAGTGACCACGTTTGACTTCAGGGTGGAAAAGGAATGAGACACAGAAGAGCAAGGTTTAACGATTTCTCCCAAGATTACAAGACATGAGAATCCTCAACTGTACATCTCCCTATTTCTGAATGACTGGTAAGCTCACAAAAGTTCCTAAGTCAGGTACAAGGAGGCGCTGGGACCCACAAAGGATAAAGATAAGGTTTGAGCTCATCAGTGCCACTTTATATTTTTAGAGTATCACAGAATTGATTGGTATACTGTCAAAATTCAAGTTTAAAACATAAAATTAAGAAATAGTTAATTATTAGGTGTTTCAGCTGGGAAAAAAAAACAAATTTGCATTCTTTAAGTTGTGGTAATTCTTCCTGTAGCTCATGCTCTGTTTGCTGGTATTACACAAGACTGCCACTTGTATTTCACAGTATTTGCAAACTCTCATCCTGCTATTTTTCTCTCATTAGAGTAGTACAAATAGGGAACAGGGTAAAAGTAGCAGGCCAGATCACCAGTATCCACAAGGATTTCCGGGCTGTGCTCAGAGCCACCTCCAACCCACTGTGAAATATTACACCAGGATTCCTACCACTGGGCCACCTTTGCTGGAATGGCTAAAGGAGGTGTCAGTGAGAGCTAATGATCTCCCACCCTTCTGCCTCCTCTTTTGCTCCTGAAAGTAGAAAGTCATTCCATTGACATGCGACAGCACTCAGCTTCCAAGATGAGATAATTGACCCAAGAGGAAACAGCACCAAATTTACGAGTGAAGTTAAGAAACTGTTCTTAAAGCTTCTGAAAGGATACTGAGAAGCTGCTGAATAACCCAGTCAGCCATCTCCCTTATTATTAATTTGTTCAAGGCCCCTAAGGACATTACCAGAAACATGAGCTCTTTGAATGGCATTCCAGGATTCGAACTAAAACCTCCCTCCTCTTCCCGGCTGAAAGCTAGTAAATTTGGCAAGGCGAGATACGAGAAGGTAGCACTCTATCTTTCTTATGCAGTTATGATTAAAATTTGAGTAAGATATCTTAACTCTCTGGAAAGTACCACGTGCTTCTCATGTTCTTTTTCTGTACCATTGACACTCTGAGAGGCATCTTTTTTCTTTTAAGAAAAGAGGGAAATATGTGTGGCAACACTTTTTAATGAGCCCAAGTTTATCCTACATACATAAAAGTTCAAAATAACAGCTTCCATTTCCTGTGCGCCTGGCCCTATTAACGTTTGCCATTTGAGGAAAGCAAATCACAGAGAGATGAAGTAACTTGGCTAAGTTGTCAGAGGCAGGATTTGGACCCTGCTTGCTCTTCCTCAGAGCTCTTACTTTTTCCACTACTCAGCGCTGACTTTCTCACACTTGACCTCCAAAATACACCCAAGATGTATCTCTCTCTCTCTGCTTCTCGAGCAGGACAAGAGTAAAAACAAAACAAAACAAAACAAAAAACATGAAACTTGGCTGAGTTTTTAAATCTTGAAACAATTTTCACCCGTCAGTTCCATCCATAGATTCTCTGGAGTTTCTATTACATGTACAGAGCTAAATTTCTTGGTTGTGTCTTCTTTCGGTTCTGTATCCCATCCCTGGAGGACTACAAGCCAGGGTTTTTCTTCATTACTTGCTTAGTGCCTCATTCCCACGGGGCAATCTTCCTACTACATTCTTGTGACTTTACAATCTGAGTGTCAAATCTACGTAATGTATTGCCTCTTCGTGCAAAATATGGACTTTAGACCTGCTAAAATCCATACTGAAATAGTAAAATTTTTGTCTTGATGGTTCCCCAGAGATTGAGTGATCAGATATCTTAATATACTTCAAGAGACTTAGACTGAGAAGAATATAAGTCAGCATTCATGAGACATTCAGAGTGTGCTCAGCACTTACAGGAGAAAACAGTAGGCATGGTCTTCTACCCTAGGAGCGGCAGTTCTCAAGGTAACCAAGCAGAAACTGTATGCAATAGAAAAGGGATTTTTAAAAGACGAGGATCCTCCTTAGCAAGTCGTTGCAGTACTTGAAATATAATCTGTTTGAAAAGGTCACAAATACATTAAAAGTGTCAACAATGTTCTCTTTCTTTTGTACTTGCAAAGTTCTCAGGATGCTGACATGGTTCATTTAAGCATATAGACTCACACCTTTCACAGAGGAGGCGTCTGGTAAGTATTTGATGGAAAAATGAGGGAACAGTATACTCTATTTTCTGCTAGTAATAACACAACACCACAAATCAGTAAGTTTTAAAGAAAAAGGATTTATTTGGGCCCATGGTTCTGGTCTAGGTTGAGGGGCAGTGATCTGGTGATGGCTTTCTCACTGGCAGAGAACAAGAGTGGTGAAGGAAGCATGTCACATGGTGAGAGTCAGGGAAGGCACAAGATCTAGTCAAACTGGTTTTTATAAGGGACCCACTCTCTGGATTACCCAGCAACCCATAAATCACATGAACAGATTAGCCTATTCACGAAGGCAGAGTTCTAATCTCTTCTGGAAGGTCCCACTGCTTGGTACCTCATTAAAGAGATTAAAATTTTAACAAAAATTTCAGCAGGATAAACCATGTTCAAACCACAGCAATAGCTGAAAACCAATAACTGAAAAGCCAATTTTGCTTTTTATTATGCCAGCTATATTCTGTGGTTCATTCATTCATTCATTCATTCACTCACTCATTTATTCTTTCATTCAATAAATAGGCACTATATCTAGCTGACAAGCACTGTAGAAGATGCTGAGAATCTAACTTTAAAATATGTGCACACTCTTATTCTTATATCCCTTGCTTCTTTTGTTTAACCACCTGTTCACCTGAAGGCAATGCTTTCCAAGTCTCTGTCGCCATGTAAAGAAAAAGAGAGGAATAATAAATTTTCTCCATTGTCTATAGAGATATTATAAAAATAAAGTAGAATACTATGATCAGTAAACTATAAGGAGGCACCAGTAAGGTACGTATGTTATGCCTTTAAATTTTTCAGCACATTTACCTGAAGAATAGGGGTCAGTGGAGTGATCTTTGCATTAAAAAATGCTGCTACAGCTGGCCTGAAGGATGGATGAGCTATTGAATAAAAAGGGGGTCTTTGAGCACAAAGACTGCCTCTGAGAGCAGCAAGGTCACCACCTGAGCTGTTGAGAGGACATAGCAGAGAGGGGTCAGGAACCTTTTGCTCATCCTTCCCCAGTTACAGCAGGAGCTGTTGGTTTTGCCTAGGCATTTTACAATGATTCTGAAAAGATCTAGAGGCTCTTGGCCTATTGCTGCCAGAATCTGAAGTTCCCAGAAGCTCAGATGGACTTTTCACTTGCCTCAGGGACTGCTGCCCTGGTTGATGATTTTTTTTCTGGATTCCTGGACTTCCTCTCTTCAGTGGTTCTGGGTCAGTGTACTAGCCCACCCTGTGGCAGTACCTCTGGGGCCCTGGCCCTTCAGCTGGGGCTGATCTGGTTTATAGTTAGCCCTGAGAACCATCTAGAGCTGTGACTTCTGGTCTTTGGTAATGTGAGATTTAGCCTTCATGTAGGGGGCCACAGACTCAGAGGAGCATTGAACTCTTCCTTAGCACTATCAGTTTTGGGGGTCTCCACATTCTCCAAGACTATAAATAAATAATCAAAGACCCAGAAACTTGCCCAAGAAGAGTATGCTTCTCATTTAGTAAGCATAGGAGTGAAGCATGATAACTGGTCAGTTAAAGATTTCTTGACCTAGCCACAGAACTCAAATGGAACTTATTTATAAAGGGTTTTTGCAGTAGAATGCTACATGACACCTATGTCAATAGGGTCATTTCCTTGGTTCACATGTTCCTGTTGGATCTGTGAAGGATAGTGCCATCATATTAATGCTTCCTGCAAAGCACAGTAATCTTTTCACAGGTTTCAGTGTCTAATCACAGTGTGGCTCCAGGTTGAGGTCATCTCTCTTGGTGTGCAGCTGCGTATGGCCCTTCTTTAGTTGCATACTGTGTCCTTAGGGATGGTAGCTGCTTTCTGCACAGCCTCTGAAACCATCACTGCTGACCTTCCATGCAGAACAGGAAGGAGTGTTCAGTTTGCCCACATCTTCTCTGGTGACTTTCATGGAGGCTGCTAGAATTTCATGCCTTTGAATTCCTTGTAGAGCTCCTGCAGTGTGTCTCTAGTCTCGACACTTGTGTTTTACAGGTAAGTCCACTCCTGTTTGGCCTTTTCTTCATCTGAATCTCCTGGTAGTTTTCATGTTATTTTTCAACAACAACAACAAAAAATCAGAGATATTGAATTGTCCGAAATGGTGAGGTCCTGGAGAGCAACACTGTCCTTTCATCAGAAGGGCTCATTGGTCAGCAGGTCTCTGAAGTGCTTGGCTTTGATGCTTAGCTGCTTGCAGGGCCTCATAGGCATGGACACTGGTGGTTGTACTGACTGCCAGGATGTCAGTGTGGGTGGTAAACAGGATGAACAGCCCTAGGCAGCAAGATTTCTGTTTTCCTCTTCCTTGTTCTTGGCAAAGTTTGGCTTGATCAGAGCCCTTCATTCTATTGGTCGCTTTCTTAAGCCATAAAATAATGGTCAGGAAGTCAAAGACTACGTCTTCTTCAAGGGTGCAGATAAGACATAGATGAAGGGCAGCAGAGAGACTGCCATGTTAAGGTCAATGATAAAAATTTGTTTGTGGGATACTTGTTTTCTTGTCACCCTCGAAGTGTACTTGGCACAGTTAATGTATATCTTGGTCTTCCCCATGACAACAGTGGCAGCAGAGACCAACCAGTGTAGAAAAAAAAGCCAACTCTTGAAAACCCAAAGCCTCTGCACCTCCCGATTATTTCTAGGTTCTGTAATATATCCTGCAGATAGACATAAGTGGGAGCTTGGCATGCTGGGAACTCTGGGAGTGAAAACAGGAAAACATCACTACAGGAGGCAGCATGTAGACCCTCACCAAAAGCCTTCTCCAGCTGAGCAAGGCCTCAAACCAAAACAAAAACAAAAACAAAAAATTTGTACGTGAATGTTCATTTTTTGTAATTGTATAAAAGTGAAAACAACTGAAATGTCCATCAAATAATAAATGGATTTTTTTTCAAAGCAAGAAACAATGCTCATCTCTGCAGGACCATCCTGATGTGGATAACGCTCCACAGACACAGCCCAGTCTTGCTACCTGAATCCTAACCTTAATTCCTTACCCCTAACTTCTAACCTTAACCCATAACTCTGACATAAAGGATAAATGCCAGCACAGTATGCCAGTTAGAAAGAAGCTAATAGAAAGCCTCACTCTAAATGGCTTGCACAATTAAGAGAATTTATTGACTCAAGTAACCAAAAATACCAGAAGAAATATTGCCTCCAGATATGGTTTGACCCAGTAGATCAGTAAATTCACCAAGAATCTGCTTTGTTTCCAGCTCTTTATGTTGCCCCTTTTGTGGGCAAATTCTAAGGCTTACTTCCCTTAAGATTCCCTATGGCTTCTAGCAGCTCTCAAGCCTGTGTATATCTTCACAGTAGCCCAGAAAGGAAGACAGAGGACATTCCTGCTCAGCCTTTCCAAGGAAAATCAGAACATTCATTCTCACTGGGCCTCTTTGAGGTCACAGATCTCCTCTGCACCCAATGTTTGTGTTCACTGAATGGAACACACTGATTGGCTTAGTCTACTCCACTCCAGGGGATGTGGTGATCTCCCTGGGAGCTCATGGCTCTCCAGTGCAAAGTGGCTGGCACCAGAAAAAGTACAGGGATTAACAATGAATGTGCAACCAACAAACAAACTGCCTAATGACCTTTGAAGCAAGAGTCAACCAGTAATACTATCGTAAGTAAGCAAAAATACTCAGTATTTGGAGAATTTGGAGGCATGAATAGACCTTCTGTAGTATATATGAAAGTTAGACGTGTAAATAGGACTCTAAAAATGTAATGATTAACAGAATTACTGAAATAATCCACTATTTTGCTCTACATAATAGCTGCATAGTTTTACATTCTTGATATCTTAAACTTTTACCTGGTGGTAGTAGGTACTTTCGAGAGTTTAAAGTTTTTCCCTGTCTAAATGTGATTTAATATAGTACAGTAAGAATAAGAATGAGGGAAGGAGGTCCAGACATTGGGTGGTCAGAAGGGAGAGGAATAATGTTATGGACCTGCACCTACTTCTAAGAAGAAGGTAATGAATGTAAACTTCATGTTCTGCCAGTAAGTACTAATAAAATTTCTTAAATGTCCCTGTTTAAATCTCTTATTCACATCACTAGTCAGTCAGATTTGATGATTTATTGTTTTTCTAAAAGACTGTGTTAGTGTTCCAGACTGTAAGAAAATACCTGGAACAATAAACTAACAAAGAAGAAAGGTTCATTTTAGCTCATGGTTCTAGAGGTTTCAGTCCGTGGTTGCTTATCTCTGTTGCCTTTGGGCCTGTGGTAAGGCAATGTATGGCACAGGTAACACATAGAGAAGGAAGCTGCTCACTTCACTGTGGCCAGGAAGCAAAGGAAAGAGACAGTAAGGGTCAGGGGTCCCAATAACCCCTTTAAGGACACACCCCCCAATGACCTAACTTCTTTCTACTGGGTCTCATCTCTTGAAAGTTCCACTGCCTCCCAGTAGCTCCACAAGCTTTCAACACATGAGTCTTTGGGGAACGTTCAAAATCCAACCAACCGCAAGGTTAAAATACCTTTTACCTCTGAATGAGGTGTCTGGATAAAGTTGAGTCCCTCATAGGCTGCCCTTAGACAGGGGTACATCCAAGACATTAGAGAGCCTAAATTCTTAAAAATTTTGAGGTAATATCAACAAATCACCACTGAAGTTATCTCAATGGTCCTAAGGAAAGTTGTACACACAGCAATACCCAGCAAAACTTCACGAGTATAAGACAAACAGGGGCGCTCCCTCGTATGCTTCTGACATTGGAGTTACATCCAGAACCCACGATGGTTCCATTTAAAGTCATACAAAAAACTCATAAAGCACCTCTTCTATAGGCAGAACTCCTACCCATTATATTCAATAACGGCTGGGAATATCTTGCTTTGGGGTATGGAGGTTCACATTACTAATCCTTAGAAACAACCTGGGAGAGTCGATGGGCTTGATGAATGCAGCCATGAATGGAATGGCGAATTACTGAACTCAGGGAATGTCAGCTCTGTTACAAGAAAAACTTCAGACAAAGTTAATTTAACAGAATTTTTTGAGCCAAGAATGATTCATGAATCAGAGAGCACTGAGAACAAGAGGAGGTTCAAAGAGCTCCACCTAGCAGCAAGAACAGAGGGCTGTCACAGGCCGAATGTAGAAGTACAAAGATAACTTGTTAACAGCGAGGCATTTGCCTTATTTAGATCTCATCAGAGTAGTTCATGGCCTGTGATCGGCTCAAGTTCAGCTGCTCCTCATAGGCTGACACCTGCCAATCTGTTCCCCAAAATGCCATAGTCCTAAGTTCAGTTTCAGTTTGTCCACGCACCAAGTTAAACTGTATTTTCTTACACAGGAACACGAAGTACAGAGACACCCTCAAGCCAATGGACTCCCGTTTAACATAACAGTTGTCTGCAAATGAACTCTTAGACCAAAAAAATGGGAATTTCAAGGAAGGTTCCCAAAGGTCCCAAATTCCTAACAAGAAAAAAAGTGGTCTGTCACTGTTGGAGGGAATAGGCCATTAGGACAACAGGGCTGGCTCTCAGGGCCACCGCGCCGCTGACTTGAGCACGATACCAACATGGAGAGTGGTTTGCACGGTACACATGGTGCCTGCAGCCTCCTCGCAGCCCACCATGAAGGAGAAGGGGTGCATACCTCTGGGATCCCCAGGCCTTCAGTACTTCACATGTCTCTTTCATATCTTAAATTCATAAGGTTTTATTTGACGGCTTCCCTTTTTTCAAGGTAGTGCCAAAATATATACTACTGCTATCCTTCCAGCACCAAACATGATGAGAAATACATGTTAACACGTCCCCTGTGACCCAGATAGGGGAATGAAGCAAAACAGAACCCCTAGAAGACTGAAGGATCAGATGGAGGGGAGAAAATAGCACAGCTTAACATCCTGCAGCAGAAGGTAGGCATAGCCCCCACTCTCTGACCCAGCTGGAGGCGGAATTGTGAAGTGAGGTGGCTTCGGCATAAAAAGGCAGAGGGAGGAAGAAAGCAACCTGCCTGCCCAGCCCTTCCCCCACCACGCTGTCACTATTAGTGGAGTGCAGCAAAAAGCTAGGGGCTATGGCCGCCTCTCCTGTCAGCACACTGTGCACATGGTATCAATACACAGCAATGGTATTTCAGAAAAATCAGTAAGTGGATCAACTACCCAAATGAACACAAGTGAATCAGGGGAAGAATCGCCCAGAAAATAACATACATGAATAAAGAAATAGAATATAAGAACATAAGAAATACAGTCTACAGCCTCAGCAGCTGGAAGGTCATCCTTTAAGAGTCCCCAGGTCCCCAGGAGATTTTGAGGGGAAGAACTAACATTTAAAGAAATTACAGAGAAGAATTTCCTAAAACTGAAATCCTCAGACTGAGAGCACCCTGAAAGGGTGCAGCAGGGTATACTTTAATACAAAAAAAAAGAAAGAACACTCCATTAGAGATATTGCCATTACATTTTGGAATATCAAGGCCAATGAAACATTCCTAAAATCTTCAGGAAAGGAAAACAAAAACCCACCACAAAATGTGAATTTGTCTGACATGACACTTCATCAGCAGTACTCTGTGCAAGCAGACAGTAATCAGCTTCTGAAATGGGGGGGGGGCTTTTTCTAGAATTCTCTGCCCAACCAAATAGCAATTTTTGAGGGCAAAACTTAACATTTTTTGGAATGCAAGACCTGAGAAAGCATCCTACCCATTGATGAGAAGATATAGTCTAAGAGAAACAAAAATTAATGACAAGAAAATACAGTCAGCAAAAAACAAAGGCAAGCATAGAAATTAGCCAAAGTTATGGTTGCGGCTAATGAGTACTGAGTGTAAAACTATGTATAGCCATGTTTCACTCAGTGATGGAGACATGTTCTGAACTCTGCATTTTCAGGTGATTTAAGGCATGCAAACCCCATAGAGTATACTTACACCAGTGTAGATAGACTAGCTACTACACACCTAAGCTATATGGTATACAGAGATATATGGAAAAATCTATTGCTTCCAAAGTCCTGATGAACAAGACAACAGGATTTTAAGTCAAACACAGAAGAAAATGACATAATCAAGAGACTCACAAACAGATGTATGAGGCTGCTGCTGGTATGACATAGTGTATGTTTTACAGGAGTACTCTCTAAAATAACAATAAAGGGATAGTATAATACATAAATAAACCAGTGGCATAGTCATTTATTATCAAGTATGATGCCCTGTACACCGTCATATGGGCTATGCTTTATACCATGGGCAGGACAGTCAGGGTTTTTGTATCAGCATCACCATGAACACATGAGTAATGAACCCACCACTGGATCAGTTTACTAATGAGTATCGTGCCCCATAATCCAGTCACCTTCTCCACACCTGAGGATGGGGGTGGGCGCGTTTGAGATCTAAACCATAACATCATCTCATTGCCAAGAAGCAAAAGAATAAAAGTGAAGAAGAAATGATGCATTTTAAAGGGCGATCTTCTATCTCTGAGGAGAGCACAGAGGTTTCTGCCAATGGCAAACACACTTCTCGTCCTTTCCTCCAGCCTGGGCCACATTTTGATATGCCTATAGAGGGGCTGCACTTTGATATGCTAATAGTGGGGTTTCATAAATTCTCAATTAGATGTTCTGCCTGAGGGAGGTGAGCCAAATTGTTAGGGTTCTAAATCTGTTGTTTTTAAATGACTGTCTTTGTTTTAGGGCTTGTTTTCCCACCACAAATTTAGTAAAGACCTTTGTGACACTATCTTCAGCACTCGGAAGTTATGAGACTCAAGCCTCTCTGAGCCAGGCCGGCCAAACAAACCTTTCTCTGCCTTTCCAGAGTGCATCTTTGGTTCTTTACACCATCTGAAAAAGCCTGGTTTCTGTTTTCCACAACAAAACACAGAGGTTTGAGTTCCAAAATTCCATTCAAGGGCATGCCCCCGGTGATCTAAGAATCTCACTTCCTAAAGGTTTCGCCCCATTTTCATAGCACTGCCCTAGAGACAAGGCTTTTAACACATAGAATTTTGGGGTGCACTTATCCAAACAACAGCAATAGCCAAGTCCCTGTTACACTGTTGGTTTTCAGTTGTCCTCTGGAGGGGTAAAGTGCATTGGGGAGGGGTTGTTCTCACAGTCCCCATTTTATTTTCTGTCTCTACAGATTTGCTGGCTTTAGGTACCTCTTATAAGTGAGTCACACAAACTGTTGTTTCTCTAGGGTATATTCATACAGAGAAATATTAGTCAAGAATACAAAGGAATGCATTACTGATACAATTTGAGAAAAAGAGTGTTTCTCAAGTTCATTTTGCTAAAAGAAATAAGCCAATCCAAAAAAATAAAACTAGGCAGTGCTGCCTCCCATTTAGATAACACTTTAGAAAAGGTAAACCAAACTTCCAGGAAGATGGCAGAGTGGTGAACAGCAGAGAAACAGCCTCTTTGAGATTTGTTGTCCAGATGCTCAAATATAGCATTGTGAGGAAAAGAAGGAGAGAGGTAGTCCCTGTGACCCAGCAAGGATGTGAAGAGAAAACTGAAGCCCATGGGAAAATGAAGAGAAGGACCTCAATGCCGAAGAAGGAGGTAGCAAGTGGTAGTTGCTTGCTCCCTGAGCTGTGGCTCACAGTGTGGGAACAGTGGCTCAACCCTGCAGATGCATGATGACTACTGGTAGCTACAGAGCCCTCTACAAAAGGAAACAGAGTGTAACAGAGCTGTGGACACAGTGGACAGCAGTGGCTGGTCACTGGGTTTAGATGTCCCCCAAGAGAAGGCAACTGGCTGCTCACCATCTTGGAGAAGAAGCAACTGAGCTCAGAACTCAGAGCAGCTGTAGGTTTGCTCCGTCTAGTGGCTTTCAGGTCAAGGTGAAGTGGAGCCAAATTCAAGCCAGGAGGAGGCATATGGTGTGCTGCCACCTGGACAACATGGGTTCCAGCCTCACAGCAAGAAACTAGCCTGAATTTCAGGGAACTGAATGTGCACACTTGCTGGCATTATCTACTATCCCACTGTAAAACTACTGTTTGGATTAATCAGCACAGACCTGGGCTCTGTCTGCCCACTCTGCCTGTTCTGTCTGACAACAGAAAAATGGACCTTTTTCTTCTTTTTTTCCTTTTTTCCCTTGATCTTGGTTTTTTTTGTTTTTTTTTAAATTTTATTTTAAAGACAAAAGAATGGAGACATATGAACCAGAAAAGCCATAAACAATACAGAAAATACAAAGTTATACAGAATATAGTAGGGAATTAGAACTGGATGTTGTATTACATAGTTATCTTCACATTAGTTAGCACAAAAACATTAAGGGAAATACCAAATTATAGATAAGATAGTAGGGAATTTGCACTGGATGCTGTATAATATAAAGTTATCTTCATTTCTGCTAATACAAAAACGAATGAGGAAATACAGAATTATAGAGAACATAGAAGGGAATTAGCTCTGGATGCTGTCCTACATAATGTTACCTTCACCTTTGTTACTCAGGTTACACAGATGATGGCCCTTTTGATCAGTTCGTTTTTTCTCCTCCCTCATCTCCGTTGCCCTACCACTCAATCAGTTATCTTCCCTGTGATAATAACTGTACTCCTGGGT
>PVLD010025788.1:0-23181 GCA_004027595.1 Dinomys branickii
CGTTTTTGTATTAGCAGAAATGAAGATAACTTTATATTATACAGCATCCAGTGCAAATTCCCTACTATCTTATCTATAATTTGGTATTTCCTTTAATGTTTTTGTGTTAACTAATATGAAGATAACTATGTAATACAACATCCAGTTCTAATTCCCTACTATATTCTGTATAACTTTGTATTTTCTGTATTGTTTATGGATTTTCTGGTTCATATGTCTCCATTCTTTTGTCTTTAAAATAAAATTAAAAAAAATAAAATAAAAAATAAAGAAGAGGCTGCTTAGGAGTCGCATCTATGTATGTCCACTGCCAGACCTATATTAAACTTCCACTTTCATTTTTTAATTTATTTTTTGGAGAGGTACAAGGAGTTGAACTCAGGACCTTGTGGTTACCAGGCAGGTGCTTATGCCACTGAGCTATATACCCAGCCCCTAAACTTCCACTTTCAATAGTTTCTTATTCAGTCATTTGGGTAGTTGGTTCCATTAGAAACTTAAGTGATAGCTGTGCTGATTCTTGGGTGGGGAGAAGTCATTGTGGTAAGACCTTACCAAGTAGAAGGTGCAACTTTGAAAAGGTTCAGTAACCAGAGTGTGAAGATTGGACAAAGGAAGTAGTGGAAGTCATTAGTTAGGATTTCAGAATATGCTAGAGCTTATCAACTGGGAAATTGAGATGCATACTTGAAAGAGTATGATTCCTGGCAATTACATATATGTGAAGTTGAATCCAGACTGCCACTTCCTGGCTGAGCTATTCTTGACCTAGTTAGTTATCATCTTGCTTTGTCATCTGTAAAATAGGCATAAGGACAGAAGCTGCCCATAAAGTTGCAAGGAGGATTACATGAAATAATCTGCGCCATACCTTTATCATTTGCCCACCATTTAGTCACTTGATAAGTGACAGCTCTTTCTATCTACCAGTATGTATCCAAAACTTAACATACTACAGCCACCATGGCCACATTCTTCCTTTCTGAGCTTTATCTGAATTTCCAGTGTGGAAAAAAATGTCCTCAGGGGTGGTCTCTTCTTCCTCTCTTCACAAGTTCACAGCCCTCACCCTGATGAGGTCAGGCAATGAAAATCATCTCCCCATCCCCACCCTGGGAAAGACTGGGAACTCCCCTAAAGAAGATGGTGCAGAACAACCTACTGAAATTAGAGGATGAGGGAGGACCAGTTGGAGGCTAGAGGGCTGCTGCAGTTGCAGTGGGAATTTCAGAGCTAAGAAGACTGACATCAACCAAGTGAGAAATGAAATGACCAGATAAGTCTGTATCACAGGAAGCAAGAAAGTGCAGATTTGGGGAAGGGTAGGAAAGTGGCAAGGGATGATTCCAGAAGGAAGCATCACAGCTAGGCTGCAACAGATACAGGGCAAGACCCAAAAATGAAAACAGAAAGAACACAAAGCCAGAGCCCTATCTGAACTGAGGGTATGATGGATGAATCTAATAGGTAGTCTAGGCTAGAGAGAAAGAAGCTGGAAAGCTTAAAACTTAGCAATGTAAATGCAAATTTTTTAGATTTGGTTAAGTTCTTTGAGTGCATAGAAAATGTGAAATTGATCTTTTTTTGTCTTTTTGAAACAAGGTCTCCCTATGAAGTTCAGGCTGGGCTTGAGCTCACTTTGTAGTCCAGGCTGGTCTCAAACTCCCAACAATCCCCCTGCCTCAGCCTCCTGAGTGCTAGGATTACAGGGGTGTGCCACCACACCTGGTACATGAAATGGATTTTTTAAAGCTTCATCCTTTAATAGAAAAATGTGTCAAGTACTGCTAGTGTAAGGTTTAAGGCAAAAATGTAGAAGAGGAAAAGGCAGGTGTTTCTTTTCTGCTCACTGGGGAACATATGCTTCCCAAATACGAGGAAAGGAGCCACCTGGGTTCTTTCCCAGTTTTGAGCCTGTTTCGATTCCCAAATAACCTCTACTCTCCCAAGCCAGCAGCCTTTAGCTCCAATATTCCCTATGAAATGCTCAGTCCGGTGAGGGCCCTTCGGGAGCTGCTCTAGCCCCAAGGAAACTTCTAAGACTACCCCAAGAGGAATCATTAGCTTCGAGGTACTGAGGTTTGCATGTCTAGAGGACAGGGATTCCTTCTCTTTCTTGATCTCTGTCAGGCACACAAAAGGTGGTCAGTAAAAGTTTAACTCGAATGACTTACCTCCTGAATGTGTGAATGCTAAATTTCACAGCCTATCAAAGATGTTACAGAAAGAGGAGCTATCTATAGATTTAAAGACATTTAAAAAGCATATTAAGGCAATGTATGGACCTTGTTAGGATCTTTATTCAAACATTAGATATGAAACAATCAGGAAATTTGGACACTGGCTACATATTTGATAGCTTTATTTGCCCTGCTCAGTGTTTTATTTAAACTTTAAATGCTCTCATCCCTTTAATATGAGATCTGATATTAAAAGCCAGATTTCCAGCGTATTTTGAAAAATGGGGGATTCTGGCCCCAGATGGGACTATCTCCCCACTCAGTGACCATGGGCAGCCTACTATAGCTTTCTGATTCCCTTAGTCTGCACCTCAGGCCCACAATAAAGGCCAGTTTTTCTGACACTGGTGCCCTAAACAGGAAAGACTTCTCATCCCTCTAAGCTCTTAGAAGCCACTGAAATTACTCACCAGTTCCTCACACTTGCTGCCCAGTTTTGGTCATTTGTCATGCCTTGTCTCCCCCCCCCACACCCTTGTAGACTACTAAACTAAGGCCTTTAAAGGCCCTAAATGCTGGAAAGATTATGTAAGGTTCTCCCTATATGTAATTCCTGAGAAAGTCTTATTTTCAAAGTGGTGGTGTTTACAAGTAAGCTGAAGACAAACTTCCTATACTACAAAAATATCCAGTACAGAACCGCTGAAACTGTAGCAAAATGAACTTCATGTAACTGTCTAGATTTTTAACATTCTGTAATATTTGCTGTTATGTGTTTCTCCTATGAACTACGTGTCGATATGTTTCAGACATTATCTGGGTTTGCCTCTCATTTCTTCAGTCTTTAAGCAAAAGGATATTTTCTTATTAAAATGCCATTCTTATACTCCAAAACTGTGACCTTGATACAATATTATAGAGTTCATATTCAAAATTTCCCAACTGTCCCAATGACGAATGCCCTTGAAAGCTATTTTCAATCCAGGACCTAATAAAAGGATCATGCATTGCATTTGAACTTTTTTGCCTCTCCTGATCTAGATTTCCTTGATTTTTCAGTTTTTCAAGACAGCATTTTGAAACATCCAGGTCGCTTGTTTTGTAGAACGTGCCACAGCCAAGATCTGTTTAAATGTACTACTTCGATAGGTGTAACCTATCTTGTAGTGTTTTTCATTTGTCCTGAGTACTAAAGAGTTTATATGCTTATATGTGTTTTCTCTCCTGTGATGGGTCTGTTTATGCCTTTCACCCACTTTAAAGAGGTTCTTTTTCTTACATACTTTTAGAACTCTGTTCATTCTGGTTACTAATCATTAAAAAATTTTCTAGGTCTCAACTCTTATAAAACAGTATGACATTAAGTTAATCACATGAATACCAAAGCTGGGTGTTTGGGGTTCAAATTCCAATTCTGACACTTATTGTGTGCCTCTAGACAAGCAGTTTAAACTGTCTCTGCTATAATTTCCTCAGCTCTAAAGTTCATCCCACAAATCATTGCCTGCCCCATTTTGAGGTCTCCTGGAACCCCAACCATGACAACCTTTCGTTGTAACACACATTACTAACCAGGGTGACTCCACCTGTACATGCAAGTGAGCGTGCAATCATGTACCTCGGGCCAATATTTTATTCTTTTTTTTTTTTTTTTGGCAGTACTGGGGATTGAACTCAGGACCCTGCTCCTCCTAGGCAGGTGCTTATTCCACTGAGCTTTATCCCCCGCCCAAAATGACTTTTTTTTTTTTTTTTTGGCGGTACTGGGGATCGAACTCAGGACCCTGTGCTTGCTAGGCAGGTGCTTATTCCACTGAGCTATATCCCCAGCCCCCTCGGGCCAATATTTTAGATGGGAAAAATACTTGGTAATTTTTAAGGGTGTCTCCCCAAATCTGGAGAAATTCATGCTAAGCCCCTCCTTCACCTTAAAAGTGCACAAACACCCTAATGATTTTCTACTCAATTTTGAGACCTAACAACTATTAGGTTAATAGTATCCCTTAGTTATTGCTGGCTGATCAGGCTCAAAATCTCCCAAATAAGTGGACAGTGAAGATTTAAATCAATGAGACAAGTGAAATGAATTTAGGGCTCTAGGAGGGTTCAACCCTATTACAGATTTTGAGATTCCCTGGGTTGACCAAGACTTCTCTAAATGACTGGTATTTATTAGGTTTTCAAATAAAGGAGTGAGATACTGAATAAAATGTATGAATCTGGGCAGGACTTGGGAAACCCATTACAGAATGCTCCATGTAATATGTTAATTTAGGAGAACAATGTTATCTTCAGGAAGCCCTTCACTGCGTGAGATGCCTGCAGCTACAGTCTCCTCTTAGCTAATGGAGGTTGGAGCCAAACGTCCTCAACTGTGACCTTATCTTGTCCTTTGAAGCATCCCAAGTTCACAGGCCAATACAGGCCTCAGTAGGGAACAGAGACTGACTCATAGAGGTTCACTTACTATGAGTCTACTGCCCATCACAGGACAAGGGCCCAAGCATCAGACAACTCCCAAGTAAACATGGAAAGCCAGTTGGTTAATATTAACTCCTGCTCAGAGCTGCTTCATAGCGGTCTCCATCAACAATGTTATAATTTGTTCTGCAACTATGAATGGCAATCCCAATTCCTCATAGCAACCTGTACCCCTCCCAGCCTCTCCTTGGGTCTCTTCCCTCAACTAGGACCTTTCTTTGTGTAGTGTTTCAAAGATTAACAAGCTTATGGCACAAATGCACACAGAAATCACCTCAGAAATGCTCCTTAACTGAAAGGATTGATGGGAAGGAGGCAATGTTAGAGTTGCTAGGCAGGGGGATAAAGGGAGAAAGGGATGCTGATTGGCCAAGCAGGCTGCTGATTGGCCACGCAGGCTGCTGATTGGCTGGCGCTCAGGATGTACGCGTAGAACACAGAACAGAGGAGGTTTCTTTAGAGAAGTTAGTTAGTCGCTACCCCGCCAGCTCAGCAGTGGTGAAGAGCTCCGATACCAGGGCATAAGCTCCGAAAGCAGCGCCCCAACCTTCGGGCCCCGCCTCGCCCCGCCCCCCGGGGGGGGTCCCAGCCCCGGCCCCCCCCCGCGGAGGTTGCTCTAGCGCCTGCGCACTGCGGCCCCAAAGCCACCGGTGGTTCCCAGCTCAGCTCGGAAGATGGCGGATCGCACTGTCGCCTCAGGCGGCGGCAGCACATCCTTGAGAGGGCTCCGGGAACGCATGGGTGAGCGGGCCGGCAACCCCGGGGGGCACTTGGCCCGCGTGGGAGGCGGGGTTCCGCGGCCTCGGCGACCGGCGGAGCAGCGCGGCGGACTCTTGAAAACTTTTTTCCAGAGTTGCCTCGCGCCGTCCGGTCCTCCCCTCACCGCCGTCCGGCCGGCCCTGCCCCCATCTCCGGCAGAGCCCAGGGGCTGGGACCGCTTGAGGCAGGAGGGGAACAGTCGAGCCCCGCTGCCCAGCGCCGGGACGCCGCCGCCGAGAGCCGAACGGTCGCGGGCGGGGGCGGGGCGCGGCGGAGCTAACGGGCGCTGCCGAGCGGGCGCGGCGGGACCTCGGACCCCGCCTCCCACGGGCCGGCGGCCGCCCGCCCGGGCCCGCGCGTCCCCACGGCGCGTCCCGCCCGGCTTGGAAAGTTTGCCTTTCCTTAGCCCGCGGCTTCACACCCTCTGGGTCGCGGTCCAGGCAGGAAGGGGCTGGGGGAGGGGGTTGAAAGTTGCGGGAGGGGAAAAAAAAACTTGACTCTGCATCTCCTGGTTTGTCTGCTGTACCACATGACTCGGACAAGATGTCACCTTCCCTGGGACATCTTGCAGTCCCTCGGCTGAACTGAACAGTATTTTGGAGTGCTTTCTTCTCCACAGGTCCCATCACCCAAAAATACTCCCCACCCCCCAAAAAGCGTTAATTTAATCAAATTTGGGCGCGGAGCGCATTTCTCCACAACCTGAGCGACGCAGTATTTCCTTGGGGGAGGTTGTAGTTCTCGAAAATGATTTTGTTGATTTTTCTTGAAATCCTTAGGGAATTTTTTCATTTGCAATTAAAAAACTAATTTAGACTGAGATTGGGAGGCCTTGTGCTTCTGAAGAACACCCTGAATCACCTCTCCGAAGAATGTGTCAGAAGCAAGTAACTTCTCACCGTGCCCAGGGTGAAAGAATAGTACCTCTCTCTTCTGCACCTAGAGAGGGAGCCTGCAGTGGATTGTTGCATTGCTTGTGGACACCTAAGGTTCTCTGCTAAGTAATTCATTTCATTGATTGAGACTAACCAGTATGTATTCCAGTATGTTGACAGAGCTATGGTCTGGATAGCTCCTAAAGTTTTTGTATATGGAATGTTACAATGTAGTTTAAAATTACTGGGCAGTTGCGTGAATACACAGCATTTCAAAATAAATTTTAAAAAAATATAACCATACCAAAAAAGGCTTAATCCAGAACCCTTGTTTATATCTTTCTTGTCGAATTCCTATTAGGAATTGAAAACAGACGTCCCATTTTCACAGCACCAGCTTGATTAGAATTACTGTCTTAGTCTCAGCGTTTTCCTGAAAGGGGTCAAAGGGGACAATGAAATGTTTTTGCTAGAAGGTCAGTTTCAGCTCCTGCTGAGAGTTTGGCTGCTGCGTGAGTTAAAATGGTGTCCTGAACAAACACCTTACATAGGTCAGAGTTGAGTCTCCATACACTTACTGTACTCACTTATGAATGTATGCATTAATGTGTACAGTCTATATTACATAAATGTATGTATACACCTGCATTTACTAAGCTGTTTTCTGTGTGTAGCACTGTGCTAAGGCTGTAGGAACATACTTTAACAAAACACATATTTCATATTTATTTATTTATTTATTTTGGCGGTACCGGAGATTGAACTCAGGACCTTGCACTTGGCCAGGCATGCACTTATTCCACTGAGCTATATCCCCAGCCCTCCTATTTATGTTTTAAAATAAAGTTTATTTAAACATTTCAACCAGATGAGTATAACAAACTTTGCCACTGACTTGTCACCTTTCCCTTCTTTTCTAAATCGCACAGCATTTTTCATTTTAGAGTAAGATGTTCAAAGAAACTTTTTTGCAAATGCAGAAAAATGACAGAGATTGAAAGCCAGGTTATTGTAGAATTTTTGAGCAGAAGAAACATTAAAAGCTACTCTAGGGGCCAACATATCAGCTAGAAAATCCTGAGCAGCTTCTACAACTTAAATGTGCAGTTTTTTGTTTTGTTTTGTTTTTGTCTTTTTGAGACAGGGTCTCACTATGAAGTTCAGTCTGGCCTTAAGCTCACTTTGTAGCCCAGGCTGGTCTCGAACTTGCAACAGTCCTCCTGCCTCAGCCTCGCAAGTGCTGGGATTACAGGCCTGCACCACCACGCCCGGCTTAAATGTGCACTGTAATGGGGAGCTTAATATTTTTCCAAATGGCCATTCTGTGGTTGACAGCTTTAAATATAGAAAATAGTCCCCAGTTTTCTTAGCTTCAAGACATGCTATCTTGATTTGGATATGGGGGGGTCTTCTGGAAGTTTTAGCCTTCTGGGAAGATAATTCAACTTTATAGAATTGTTGCAGGAATTAAATGAAGTACTACAAATGAACATTGTAAGTGTTGGATTGATACATATTACTTGGCATGGCTGTTAGAAAAGTACCATAAATATTAAAATTCATGATTTAGTTGAGTAATAATTTCTACACATTTTGTTTATCTCCAGGAAAAAAGGTAATTTTTACCTTAATTTGGGCTTAGAGTTTGGATAAGAACTATAGACCTGCACCTTCCTATTACGCTGTTAATTTTATATGTGTCTGCATTGATACATCTAACAACATTAAATTCTTCAATGAAGTTGAATGAAATGTTCACTTGGTTAAGTCTAAACATAAAAGCTTTCTCCAATTTTCTGTACATTGTAAGTAAGTTTTAAAGCCTATCCATTTCATGAATATATTTCTTGCCAGTAGGAAGTTGGGATGCGATGGCCTAAAAAGCAGACTTAATATTACCACTTTAGCCTTTATATGATTTGATTCATTATTCCCACCACAACTACGTCTAAGGTTATCTGAGTTTAGTAAAATATTTAATCTGGTAAAATTGTACATTTTGAAATTGTCCTTATGGTCAACTAATTTGTGTCATATACAAACTACCAGCCTTAAGGCTCCTAAGCAGGAGAATTAAATGTGCAAAAAACAGTACCACAAGGTACTTTGTTGTTTTTCTGTGCTTGTGTGAAAATGTTGTAAGTGGGGGAGTATGTGGGAAGGTTTACTTTATAGACTGTATTTGGAAATTTTTATTAATGCCTGAATCTCAAATCCAGAAGATAATTGTGGTCCATGCAATTGCTGGTAGTTGAATTATTAAGAAAGCTGAGAAGAGTCTCATCTTCAAATTTAGCTGGGTCAGAGATTGTAAAAAAAAAAAACCTCCTTTCTCTTGAAATGATGATTCCTATGGCAGCAGTTATGATGTCATTTTCAAGATTACAATATAAAATAACTCCCAGAGCGCTTTCCCCAGTGACAACTAAAATCTCAAAAGTCCATTCATTTTGTCAGTGCAAGGACAGTCCCTCTATTCCCTTAATTATTTTAACTACCCATCTTTAACTGTCATATTTTTCTTGATAAATCATGGGGGTATATTTCCTGTGCTTTTACACAAGGACAAAACACGAGTTTTCTGTGTTATTTTCCATACCCAAGATGCCTAGGGGCATCGTTAGATATAGCCATACATAGGATTAAAGGGTTCAGGGATCCCCTATAAAAATACCCATTTATATCCTGTAGTTTTTGTCACTTGCTCTCAAATTATGCTCCCCTAATCTTCTTAGTCTTACTGAAGTCTTATCACCTCCCTGCTGTGTATGCAAGACATGTGTGAGCAATTTGTATTTATATTTGTTTGCTTGACATTTATGACTTAGATGACTCTGGTGTACAACCAGGGTAGAAAGCCCTGATCCCATTATTTTATAAATATATTTCTTAATTTCGGGCTCAATCTCTGAGGACTCACTGTTAAAAATGTGCTTTCAGATTTAGAGCATATGCCACCACACCCGGCTTTAGAGCCATAAATTCTTAACCTCTTATTTTCTAAATTCCCAAGTATGGCAAAACTAATTTTTTCCAATTCTTTGCCAACTCAGTTTTTCTAACACTTGGGGTAATGTTTTATTTGAGACATTTGGGGAAGCTATTAATCATTGACTTCCTACTCATCCACAAGTTTGTGCAGTCACTGCCACTATCACCTCTGGTTGTCTTTATATCCATAGATATCTTGCACATCTGCAGTAAACACTTTCAATTCTTCATTATTAAAATTTGGTCAAACATCGTGCATATTCAGTGCATCTGTGTTGTTGATACATGTTAAGCAGTCATGATTTTACTTTGTGGAAGCAATCGGACCTTTTATTATCAAACACATAGCTGACCAAGGTTTGCCAATTCCCATATTAGCCATTTGTATTCTTAATATCTAATTCATTGCCTTTATCTCTCTATCTTGTAGTTGCTGAGGCTCAGGCAATGGCAGAAGTAAGACGAAGCCAAAGTGGCATTAGTTCTTTGGCCACTCATTCACCGAATATAAGATCAACAGTTAAACCAGGTATGATTTGTGTAATACTTTAATAGATGTCAGAATGTCATATCTTTAACATTTGATGTATTAATATCTCTTTATATTTTTTAGTTATAGACGGGTCCATGCTAAAAAATGATATAAAACAACAGTTAGCAAAGGAGCGGAGAGAGGAAAGAAAAAGACAAGAAGAGGGTATGTTTTAAATTTACTTAATGGATTTTGTGTAAAGGTTAATATTTCTGAATTATTTTTACTTTTCCTATGTTTATATGATAGGTTGTAACTTCTATTATGTAAGTTTATTATGTTGGATTAAATCTGTTTAATCAAATTTTTAAAAGCCCAGGAAAAATCTTTAACTAGCTGGACATGGTGGTACAAATCTGTAATCTCGGTACTCAGGAGGATGAGGGTAGGAGGATTGCTGTAAGTTCAAGGCCAGCCTGGGCTACATAGTGAGTTCAGGACCAGCCTGAACTACATAGTGAGACCCTGTTTCAATAAAACAAAACAAAACAAAAAATCTTTGACTAGATTACTTTTGAAGAGGTAGTTTGTTACCTTCAATATTCTGAAAACTAAGGTCCGATTATTTTAACATTTGTAAAAACAGATCAAAAAAGAATTCAATAAAAGATAATTCTTAAAATGAAAATAAGAAAAGGTGTCTTTTTACTGATGGCTGTGGTTCTAAAATGTAATTTTTTTTCTATAAATTACAACCTGAAAGAATGATCTTTCAGCCGGGCATGGTAGCACATGCCTATTATCCTAGCACTCAGGAGGCTGAGGCAGGAGGCTCACCATGAGCTTGAGGTCAGCCTAGGCTACATAGTAAGTTCAAGGCCAGCCTGAACTACATAGCAAGACCCTGTCTCAAGAAAACGAAACAAAACAAAAAGAATAATCTTTCTACAACTCAAAACTATGTACTGTTTAATTATGAATCTTTCTTCTTTGATCTTCTGAAGCCACTGACAAAACTAGTACACAACTTTATTCAGGTTATCTTTGTTTTGATGGAGAGGATGTCAAAAGAGAGAATATGGTCTTAGGGAGAATACTTTACAGCTGCCTTGATACTCTCCAGGTTTTAGTGAGGGATAATTTGAATATAAGAAAACGTGCTTTTCTATAATACGGTATATGGCTAACTAAGGGCCTGATAGGTGCAGACTTAGAAAGAAGCTTACAAGTAGGTGGAGGCAAAGCATACATTCTGGCTGGGTATTTTTTTAATTTATATTTTCAAATATAGCATATTAATCTGGAGAAGTTTGGCTTGACCTCAAGCTAGCAAAAATAACACATAAAAGAAAATATTTCTTTTTAATTTGGAATTTTAGTTTGGGCAGAATGAGAGTCATCTTGCTTAACAGACCCCAGGTTCTCCAGAGTGAAATGAACATCCCATGAAATATAGTTCACTTCTATAATAAATCATCAATTACTGTTGTAGGTTATGTTCTTTTAAGAAGCAGAAGGAGATGTATGAACATTTTCCTTCAGTGCATGTAATATGGAAAACTTAAAGTGTTTTCTTAGCTCTTGCACCTTAATACACTTGTATTTGGACTATTTCAGCCGCCAAAGAACTGCAACTACTTGAAAAGGAAAGAAAGTCCAAGCTCCAGTATGAAAAATGTTTGGAAGAAAAGCAACGTAAGTTAAGGAAACAAAAAGAGAAAGATGAGTGGCGAAGAATATCCGCAGAGGAAAAAAGAAAGCAAAAATTACAGGAAGAAAGGGTATGTAATTTTGTGCCCTGTTCATCTGAAGACAAACACTGTTGTCTGGGCGTGAAATACTGTTTTCTCATCGTCCCTCCAGACCTTTACTGGCCTGTGGAAAGGGAAGCAGTCCCTGTTCTTGTGGCTCTTTTTGTCCTTTCCTGATAAGGACCCAGGGTGGGATACCTGTGGTCTGGGGTTTATTCTGAGTGCTTCTACTGTAAAGCGCAGTCACTGTTGTCCCAGTGCCTAGCGACTAAGGTCAGCCACCCTCACCCCCACCCAACCCCTTGACCTGCCTGTCCAGCTGATTTCACCCAAGTTCTCTAACTGTAACTCCTTAGCTCAGTCAGCACTTGCTCTTCCTTCCCTACTCTAGTTCTCTCGCGCGAGTCCTGTGGCTCTCTGCTTCCCTGGGGCGGTCCCTCTGTTGCTTACAGTCCCTTTCCTCACAGGGCCCCTCTGCACCTGTGACTCGTGATGAGCATTCTGCCTCTTGTTTCACGGCACTGCCTCTCTTCCTCTCTGGCCATGCTTTTTGGTGTCATTGGCACACTGTTGGTATGAATCAATGGATTTGTTATGCCCTTTCTTTTTCCTTTCTGTGTCTCTTCAGTAAGTTTGTCTTTTGTTCTTTATGCTGGGCATCTGGCTACCTTATGTCACTGTGTGTACGTTTCCTCTTGACACTAAATATTTCTCTTCTTGGGCATTCTACTACTTTACTGTGAGTACGCTTGGCCCCTTCTGAATCAGGCATGTATTCTCAGTTGCCAGCGCTGCCTCTTCATTCCAGTTGCTGCTCTACCTGCTATTTTTTCAGTATGTATTTCTCTTTCTCTCTCTCTCTGTTACTTTCTCTCATTTTATTATTTTATTGATTAATTGATTTTTGGAGTACTGGGACTTGAACTCAGGGTCTTGGCAGTAAGCTGCATCCCCAGCCCTTTTTTGTAATTTCTTTCTTTTGTTTTCAGACATGGTCTCACTAGGGTGCTCAGGCTGGGCTTGAACATGTGATTCTCCTTCAGCGTCCCAGAGTGCTGGGATTTGAGGCTTGTACCATCATGCCTGGCTTTCCCTCTTATTTTCTACTGCTCTAATTTTAGTACTTCTTTTTCTCTTTAGTTCCACTTTTCCCCAAGGCATTTCTCTGTCTTTCTGTGGTGCTCACTTTTCGCCCTTCCTGGTCCACACGGTTGCTTACACAGGCCTTACCCTGAGTTCTGTGCCCTGTCTGGAGATCTTGCTTCTTCTAGGCCTGCTCTTCTGCCATTTCTTCCCTGTCTGTGGTCCACTGCCTCTTCCCCTGTTTCTTTCTGAACTTTTTTCATTGCTGGTTGTTCTCTGTATGCTTCATGTTCCAATACTTGGTAAAGTCTTATTCTGAGTTTGTGTCACTTTGCATCATCTGTTGTCTAATATCTCCTTATTTTACTTTTCAGTGGTAAGGAGATGAAAGCCAGAGGGGGAGAGAGGGCAAGAGGAGAAGAGAGGGAGGGAGAGACACACAGAGGGAGGGAGGGAGGGAGAGAGGGAGGGAAAGAGAAAAGGAGAGGAGAAGGAAGGGAGCGGAATGGGAAAGGAGAGAAGGAACTAGGTAAAGGCAGCTTGAGAACCAAAAACTGTAAAATAGAAAACTATGCACAGAATGAGGGAGAGTCTCCTGGGAGAAGAGAAACAGTCCTAAGGACTGAGAGAAAAAAAGAGAACTATCTCAGTAAAAGAGGAAGCCACGAGCAAGAAGAAGGAGAAGAGGATGTAATAAAATGATACGGCAGACAGAAACGGTGCCGGGGACATGGGGAGAGAAGGAGCAGAAAGCCAGGGGGAAACGGTGTAAAAGGATCCCTAAGAGCTGGTGTGGGCGAGCCCCAGACAGAACAGGGGCCTGGAACATAGCAAGGAGGCAAGACATGGAAAAAAGAGAGGAGTTCCGGAGAGCAAGGAAGAAAGGGTGTGTGCAGAGGAGAGGGTACATGACAGCGTAGAAAGGCTCATGTGAGCCGTGGATGGTACAGGTGCAAGGAGGGATCTGAAAGAGAGCGCAGAGGGTTAGTGCATTCGAAAGCAGTGGGAAAGAATTATTAAGAATCAGAAATATTTTAATAAGGCAAGGGTCATCTCTTCTTATAGTCTGTTATATATAATGTTCCAGGGTTTCTAAGTAATTTAGAATAACTCACTTTCTGTTAGGAAGTATAATTTTCAGATATTGTCATCAGATCAATTTGATTTCATTTTCCTACTATTTCTGTCTTTGCCCTCAGGGAAATGGTGGGGACATTCTATAAGCAGTGTTGCTATGAAACCATTGTTAGGGAAGAATAAAATATGTCCAGCCCTGAAGTTGATGTGTTTTCTCAAGTATAGTCTATATGTGTTACAGTACAGAGATGAGAACAATCTGAGCAAAGAACTCATTTCTGAAAAATTTTTGTTGTTTTGATTTGTTGTGGTGCTGTGGATTAAAGCCAGGGCCTGGCACATGTTAAACAAATGCTGTCCCACTAAGCTACCTCCTCAGAAGTCACAGAGCAGCTCATTAGTAGAAGCAGGTTTTTCTTTTCTTTTTTCTTTTTCCCTTCCCCTTCCATCCCCTACTGTCCCCTTCTATCCCTTCCCTTTTCTTGTGATTCTGAGCTTTGGCTCCAGGTCTTTGTACATGCTATGCAAACACCCTACTATTGAGCTATACCTCCAGCCCCACTGGAACTCATTTCTAGAACTGCAGTTGTTCCGCAGCAGCGTGACAGTTAACTTCTGTCGTTTTTCTCAGCTTAAGTTGCAGTTGAGATCAAGACATTATTCCTTATCTTTGCTGAAACTTTACTGGTTAACACCAGAATTTACTTTTACAGATATGGATAAAATAGATTATTCTGTCATAAATTTCACTTATATACGTGTATTGATATTTTTCCCCCATCACTCCACAAAATTATGTTAAGGTAATTCTTAATAATCTCTGTATACCACACTAGATGATAAAATCAGTGGTTTGGGGAATGAGGCAGAGGAGAAAGTTGAGGTAGAGAAATGGTAAAGTATGAGGTATTAGTATACATGAATGTATACCACTGGGTCTTTGTACAGTTGCTAGAAATAGGCTGAAAATTTTATTGTAAATTTCCTAGTGTAAGCAAAGAGGGAAATGTGGTCGGTTCCCTGTTAGAAGATCTATAAGATAAAGTAAGTTATTCAGGGAAAGCATTCATGTTAATTGACATCTGAAACATGTTTCCAATGATACGAAAAAAAAACTTCCACCTGATGAAGAAATTTGGTGATTTGTTATTTGAAGCACAAATCAAAATTTGACGAATGAATTAACGTGTTGACATTTATTTTACATAGGAAAAATATAAAGCTGTTCTTTCTCGTACATTGGAACGAACCAATCGTATGGATCAACGGCAAAAGAGATGGTCATGGGAAGGCTTGGCCATGATGAATTCTGAAAGTAAGCATGGTAATCAGTGATATAGTTGTCAGTTTTTAAGTTTGTTAGTGTTCATGTTTAAATATTGGCTGTGGATAGAAGGTTGCCTTTATAGCAAAATTTTAATCTTTATGTCCTGAATGCAAATGCTGTACATGGTAAATTTATAGTTAGCTGGGTATGGTGGCGCACACCTGTGATCCCAGCACTTGGGAGGCAGTGGCAGGAGGATCGTTGTGAGTTTGAGACCAGCCTGGGCTGCAAAGTAAGCTCAAGACCAGCCTGGATTGCATAGCGAGACCCTGTCTCAAAAGGAGGGAAAAAAACATAATTAAATTTATCTCATATACAGTGCACAAGAAACAGGTAAGATTTTATAATAGATTTGAAGTTAATATATCCCTAATCTTACCTAAATTTATAATCAGCCTGAGAATAATGAATAATTGCACAGATTATGTCTGCTTTGGTTGGCGTTGACTCACTATAAATTTCCCTACGTGTGGACATAATTCTACACAATTTCATAAAACAGGAGCTAAATTTATTAGTTTGTAAGGACTGTGAACATCATGTGCCTAATTAATGCACATATGTGTGCCATAGAACTACATCATGAAAAACTCATTTTGTTTCTGCTAATGATACTTTCTTGAAATATGATTAAGTATTATGTCTTAGTCAATAAACAGTTTGTCCCTGCTGAAAACCTTCAACAGGACTCATCTGCTTTCATTAAACAATACCTATGTCATTTGCAGGTCTACATTTCTATTGCAAAGAATAAGTAGTTATTTCATGTATTCTGCTGAATTTCAATTTAAGGGAATCACTTATATGTATTTTTACAGTGCTGCTTATTTAAGTTATGGAATACTACATTTATTTTAAGAGTGCCATATTAATTTATAGTAGAAAGATTAATATTTTATATTTTTATCAATATAAATCCTTGTACCATGTTTTTTTTTGAGACAGGGTCTTGCTATGTAGTTCAGGCTAGCTTTGAAATCACTGTGTAGCCCAGGCTGGCCTCAAACTTGTGGCAATCCTCTTACCTCAGGCTCCAGAGTACTGTGATTACAGGCATGCACCACCACACCCAGCACCATGAGTTTTTATTAATCATATCAGATGGGCTCGTTGGGCTCAAGTAGCTCAAACTGAAACTTATTTTGGCCAAAAGACATTGCCATTAAATGGCATAATGATTTATTTTGCTTTTAAGTTAATTATCTAGCTAATATAAATAAAATTGTGTTTTCTAAGGTCTAGTCATTCAATTTCCATTAAATAATATGATTATTACTTTAAGCAAAATAATAGCATATATGGACCACCACAAACTTACAAAATTGACGGGCAAGTATAATTACCTTCTTTGTTCTATAGTTAACACCTCAAGAAACTCAGTGATTTCTACTTTGACATGCTTTTTTATGGTTTTATTTTGATCATTTAAGGAGCAGATCACAATCTTTAAATTGTATCTTTCACTCAAAAGTCTATTTATTCCCTCAAAACAAATAAATGCTTGATGATTGCTCTGTTAAAGCTCTATTTTGTAATTCTTCATAGTAGCAATGCAGTGTTCTTTTAAACAAAATGAAGTTATCTACTGGGGATATTTCAAAAACTTTATAGTCTTTCTTATTTGTATGTTGTTAGTATTTCTCATTTTGAAGAAGTATATACCTAATTGTGTATCGATGGCTATTTCTGGCTTATGGCACATGATGCTTTTTTATTGATAATTAAAATGTTTTAAGGAATGAGGTCCATCAAGCCACAAGGGAAAATCCTTTTTATTTCTGGAGGAAACAATAGGTGTGGTCTTGGCAAGAAAATCTACATCATTCTCTACAACTGAGCCATTAAAAAATATGAAGATAGCTGGGCGGGGTGCTATGTACCTGTAGTTGCAGCTACTCGGGAAGCTGAGGCAGTGAGATCACTTGAGGCCTGAAAGTCAGAGCCAGGATGGGCAACTTAACTGAGATCTCCACCTCAGAACAAATGATCAAACAATACTACTTCAAATAATAGTTTGAGTCTTAAAATGTTTCTTTCATATTATCAGTTGGCTTGACTTCTTTTGAGCAATGTTGATGACTATAAAATGCTAATACTCAAAAGATTCTGGGCAGTATCTGTTGAACAAGTATAATTAATTAAGTTAGCAGTGACTAACTTAGTGGAAAAGATTTCTGCTTTTGTCTAAAACAATGTTATAATTGTACTGTGTTGGAAAGGATTTCTGGGGAAAAAAGGTTTTCTTTTGTTCAAACTCACATTATTATATTACTTGAACTTTTAGGGCTCTTGCTGTTGCAACAATGAGCATGAGAGGTCTTGGATTGTGTTGCCAGTCTGAGTTCATCATGTTTTCTGTTGAATAGTCTAAGCTGATCCACTTAGCATGCCTACCCTCACTGCACTTTCCCAAGCCCTTTTTGTGTATAGCCTAGGTTCATCCATAGGTTGATGTAGAAAGATTGTCCCTAGTACCTTGCTTGTCACATAGTAAAATTAATTTCTTGTCCACCAACCCAAATCCTCTAGAAATATGAGGTAACATTAATTTCAATGCCGTGTTTATATACTTTTATTCTAATACATCTTAATTGTTCCACAGCAGTTAATCATTTTGCTGCCTAATTTCTTTCAGGGACTAGCAAAGATTTAACTGAATGAGCAAACAGTAGTATGCTTTCATTAATATGTCTACTTGTCATATTAATTAGACATGTAAAGAAAAGGGACAGATGATGACTTTCAAGGTAATAATTAGCTAAATTGCACTGATGGAGTAATTCCAAGTAACTATTTAAATAATTTCTTTACTAGTTTTTAATACAAGGTATATATGGAAGATGCTTTTTGAAATAATTCCCTTAAAGGTAAAGTATTGTGCACACTCTGAAGTAATGAATGCTGTAATTAATGATTCCAGAAAATCTCTTTAAATTGAAATGAAACGTCTTCAATCCAAAGAGATCAACATTCCAAACAAATGAAATTTGTAATCTAATATGTAATATCTTAAATAACCCTGTTTTAAATTTTGGTTGATTAATATAGTCTGTTATTCTTCTGTTCAGTGCTGCCTCATAATAACTGTTCACACTTTTTGTCATTTCTTCCAGTATGCAAATAAAGGATACAAGACTTAATCACCTTTGAATTGCTTACACTTCTGTGGTTCACGCTGCACAGTCACATTATCATTTTCAGGATTTTTTCAAATCACTATACTGCCAACATGTACTAAATTCACAAGTCCCCAAAAGAGAATTTCTCTTTTAAACAGACATTGCTAGAGTATTTTGAGTAAAATGGACAGGTGTCTACACTTAAGCTGGGTTGCTTAAGTTGTGACAACTGTACCAAATGTTTGTACTCAATTTGGTTTTAAAAAAACTAGTTATAACTAAGGTATAAATTTTAGTATTAGACATCATGGATAACGTTTTAAATTAAAGGCTTTATATTCCTCATTTGGGAACTTGGATGTTGTCAAATAATAATCAGACATTTTCCCTGTTAACTTTTGCGATTTTCTAAATAAATTTTTCATTTCAGGTAACAAAAAGTAAACCAGTTCTCTGCACAATATTTGGAAAGACTAATGACTCCCTCCTGAAATAATATATTTAAGTAGCTTTTGACAATTCTCCTTCGTACTTGATATCTAGGCAAAGAAGAAAGTAAGAGAAGCTCATCTTTGAACAGAAGAGACACCAAAATATATTCCTCTAATGGCACAGGACATATAGGACATAAGCCAGGTGATTATGTTTAAGCATAAATCTTATGAAGTAATTTAGAAAGAGGTATGTTTATGCTAATCAGAAATGCTTTACAAAGTCATTCCTAAAACTGGAAGCCAAAATATCCCTGCTTGAACTAAAAAAGTATGCATTAGTGCCATGTTTATTTGGCAGAATCCGGAAAAGTCTGTCTTTAAATGAAATATATGCTTCCTGTCATCAATTGACAAGGGTTCTGTAATGAAGCTGAAAAACTAAATTACAAAATGTTCAGACATTTTATTAATTTGTGTTCAGAAGGTGTAAATTACTGGCCTCATTTTTGGACATCAGCACTTTGCTCTGTTGCCTTATAACGTTACTGCATGGATCTTTTGTGCATGATTTTACTGCTGATTATTGTACAAAAATATACAATTATTACTAAAGTACTTCTTTATTTAGTTTTTTTAAACCTTTTCCCCCTAGCATGTCCTCATCCATTTATTTGCAGAAGAGCCTACTTAATTGATTCAGGTTAAATGCTATTGGAACAAATGCTGTTGTCACAGGGATCTTTATGAACATAAAGATTATTGGAACAAGATATTTACAACAAATTTCACTTCTGACTAAAGAATTCAGTGAATCTATGGGAACTTTTGGCAATGAATTTTTGGCTGTGGACTGACTTGACAATGATGACTGTCAGTGGTGTATATCTGTAGGAATTACAGTAAAAGTTTTTTCATATGCGGTTTTTTTTCTTCATGTATGAATTCCCCATAGAGACTCCATAGTGTGGGAATTGTTCTGTTAAGTACCTTACTAGATTTCTTCCTTATGTTACGCTGTGGCCATTCCTGCTTTATTCATTAGTATCTTGCTGACACTGTGATCTGTTCAGATGGCAGTATCCAATCCTATTATGTTGTTTTACTGGGAATGTTACCATTTTTGTAGCAGTTCATATTGCTCATGCTCACTTTGCCTTTATTCATATGTGAGACCTCAAACTGAATGTTTTCTGATTTGATTTGTTCTCCTCATTTAGCTCATCGCTTTCATAATACTGCAGAGAATAAGTTCAACAGTCGTCTGCTCATCCCAACAAAAGCATCGGTGGCCAGAAGCAAGAGTGCTGCTTCGTTATCCATGCCAGAAAAAGAAAATCCAGGTAACAGTCATACAGTGCAGTGCTTGAAAGTATTAGTGTTTGTACTTCAAGTAGGCTCTATCACTTGATTTGTTGCATGTAGTATTCCAAATAATTTAAATCATTAGTTTCCAGACTTTTCACATGGTAGACAAATCTATGATAAGATAGCTGTCTTTGGTGGTTATTATGACTTGTGTCTAGAGTCCCCAAAAGCCTTATGCAGTCATAGGTGGGGCTTTTTCAGAGGTGGCTGGATCTACAGTATGTGATGCTGGGATTGATTTATGATGCAATGCTAGGCTCAGGGGCACCAGGATTAAGGATGTGAGTGCTACTCACTCTAAGTAGCCTAGATAAGGTATAAGGGATAGAAAGAGCTGTGGTCATCTCCCTTGTTTGCTTGCTCTTGCTGTCTTCTGCTTGCCATAGACTGTTTTTCATCTGCGATGCCCGTCTGCCAGGTTGCTCTGCCTTAGAGCCAGCCAATTATAGGCTGAAAGCTCTACCATCTGTGAGCTAAATAAAACTTTTCCCTTTTAACTTTGGGTGTCAGGTGTTTTGTCTCAGCAATAAGAGAAAAGGAAGACAATGATGGTTGTTAAATTTTAAGGCTCTATGGATTTTGAAAGTGTAGAAAAACTTCATTAATATTAAGGAAGAAAGTTTTCTACTCTTCTTTTTTCCTAAAATACGGAACCATAATTTTGAATCCACTTTCCAGCTTTCTAATTAGGGCTATAAAAATTATTAGTAAGCCAGGAGTGGTGGTGCATGCCTGTGATCCTAGCACTCAGGAGGCAGAGGTAGGAGGATCTCATTGCAAGTTTGAGAGCAGCCTAGGCTACAAAGTGAGCTTAAGGCTGGCCTGAACTTCAGAGCGAGACCCTGTCTCCATAAAAGGCAAAAAAATAAAACACATCTTCAGGGTTATGTGGCCTTTCTCATTCATATGTTGCTTACAGGGTTAGATGTACCTGTAGGTAGCAGTAGCAAGATACTCCCAGTAATGGAAAGCTCTAATGCATTGTCCTCATTATTTTCCGAACCCTCTGCTTTTTCCTTTCCAAAATATGTCCTGCCTTTTTTGCTTTTTTCCCTGTCCTTATTCATATGAGTAATAAAATGAATCAAAATGGTATCATAGTGTGAGGTCCTGAGTTTGATTCCCAGTACTAAAAAATAAGTGCTATCATAGCCTTCCTTTTAGTACAGCCTTTCTGCCTTTGGTTCTGATTTCCAGCACTGTTTATGCCCAGTTACACATATATCAGATTATTTTCTGCCAGTCTTCCCCACCGCCAGACTATTGGAAGATTTTTTGTCCCTTTTGTTTTAGTTTAATGGATCACCACCATCCAAAAAACTCAGTATGTTGCCTTAAATGTCTACAGCTAATCATAACAATAACTTAGTCATTATACTTACTACATGTTCTATAGCACAAAATGTTGATATTAAAGACATTGTTTACATACGTGCAAATACTTAAATGAGGAGTTAAAATAACAAGTTAAAAATTTTATTCATATATAGTCAATCTTTGCTCATTTATTCTATTTTAATTATTTGATGAGCTCATGTGAAAATTTGCCATCCATTCTTAAAGATGAGGTAGTGAATACATTTACTAAGTTGTCAGAAAGCCACTACCAGATACCTTTTAAAAATTGTTTGTTATACAAACAGTAAATATTTAGCACAGAAAAACCTTTTAAATGTAATGTTCCTTACCATCCCAGTCCTCACTGGTAACAATAATTTTCTTTGCACTTATATTTTTTTCACAAACTGAGATAACCTACCTTTATTAAATTTAATGTATACCATTTTCTATATCCAAAAATTGCTTGTTATATTCATGACTTCCTTAGTGTAGTCCAAGGTTTTTTGTTCAGTACTTGAATTCTATTTTCAGCTGTTTCAGTATTATAAACAGTGGTATAGTTCTCAAGCTTGTATAGACACTTTTATGTATTTTTCTTTTATTTGTTAAGGATAAACATAGAAGTAGAATTACTAGAAGAAAAAAATCTTCTTAATTGGCTCATGATATATATTGCCAAAATGCCCCCTGAGGAGAATATACTAATCTTATTCCCACCAGCAGTATATGAAGTTACCTGGTTCCATACATTGGAATTAACACTTTCTTCCATCTTACTCAAAATGGCATATATTAGCAGTTTTGACAATTTCCTAGGCAGATACAATTTGGGTAGTTAAAACTGGAAGAGATATTGGAGGTCTGTCCTTCTGAGTGTCTTGGTACAGTTTTTAGTATGATGAGAAAATCTTAATTCTGCTCTGAAACAAATCAAGTATGGAATATCTTACATAACCCCTTGTAATAATACCATCCCTAGCCCAGTGAAGAGGTTCAAATTGCTTTTTAAAAGTGTTGAAAGCTTGGCGTGGTGGTGCATGCCTGTAATCCCAGTACCCGGGAGGCTGGGGCAGGAGGATTGTTGTGAGTTTGAGAGCAACCTGGACTACAAAATGAGCTCAAGACCAGCCCACACCGCATAGCAAGACCTTGTCTCAAAAAAATAGTATTGAAGATCCTGCAGTTTTCATGCAGACCAATCTAAAATACAGCGTGGTTCAAGTAGGAAAGGCTTATTGCAAACATCAGTTTTGGAGAAGCATTTTATTTTCATCTGTACTAGACCATTATTGTCACAGCAACTCTGTTGTCAGTGTTGCTGCTGAAGTACTAACTTCATATTGGTTGTGCCCTGTCTCTGTGATGCATTTCAGTGAATACTCGCTGTACTGTGTGTAATCCGTGTGATTTTCTAATAGTTTCTTTTATCTATTCCTCTTCTTATACTGTGTCTGTAGTATTTTTAAACTTGTCAAACTTTTAACTTTATGAAATTTTATTTTCTGTCCTCATTTACTATAGGCATCAACAAAAAGCACATACTCCAATATGCACCTGCACCCTCGCGGAACCAGAGTAGTGAGGAATTGAAGACTTCCAGTGTGCCCTGCAAATCAACAGTGAAAATGCCTCCACAGACAAAAGTAGAAGTGGTTCCCCTGGAGCAGGTAGAAACACCCCTCGAGGCAAAAATGAAAATGTCTCCCACAGCATCTTCTGCGACAGGCAGGGAAGAACTCCCCAAGGTGAAGGCAGTTGCCTCCCCTAGGGCGAATGTGGACACAACCCCTGCAGTGAGCTCGGAGGTGACCCCTGGGGTGAATGTTGGCATGCTCTCCTCAGTAAGCACAGAGGTGAGCGGTGCAAAGGCAAGTGCTAGGGTGACCACTGACAGGCTGTCAGAGGCAAGCGTGGACACATCCTCTG